>JAGVSQ010002338.1:13154-25106 GCA_022683975.1 Rhyacophila evoluta | reverse complement strand
TTTTTATTGAAAATATACTTTTTACGTAAAAATGTCTCGAGTGGTAAAGGTTAAGATCTTATTTTCACAATAATTTGTTGCTAGGCAACCACTCGACTCTTTGGTTTATTTGTATGCATCTACGGGACTTAAAACGGCTTTATCCGGCTCCAGATATGCGCGAATCAAATCGACTAATAAAATTATTAACACTTATTGATGTCTTATAAACCCTTTGTATATGTTATTATTTTAGAAATTAATCCATAAACCAATTATAACGGATTTCAAAATCCATTTGCTATAAAAGTTTCAGCAAATCTTTGCATTAGCCATGCAAGCGAGAGGATGATTTATTGATGCACACTTGCTATTTATTAATATCGTAGTATTGCGATATTGACATAAAATACATTTTAAAAATGATAACTCTCTCAGCTAAAAGTGTCTGACAAAACTTATTCTGATGTTATGTATTGTGAATTTTTTATAAAAAATATTTATATTATATATATCGTCTAGTATTGAATTCTATCGTGTTTTGTCATAGCAACAACAGTTCGATAAAAATGTGTTGTGAAATATAAAGTCTATTGCAGTGGTCGTAGCTATTAATATAACAATCGATCTTGAGATTCAAAGACATTATACCGCTAAAAGCGGAGTAAAAGTGTAAAATCTTGGCGCGATTGTTCTCGATACACTTTGATTTTTTGGCGTGCGCATTCAGAGACCGTTTTTATTTGTGTATTTTTTTCTGTATTCATTGTGCGATTAAAATCGAAAGCAAAAAGCAAACTGCGGTGTGCGAACATGACGAGGAAGAGAAACGCATAGCGAATCGCGTAAAAATATCCGCTTGCAGTGAGTAATCTCGGGTAAATAAATTCATTTTTGTCCGTTCTTATTCGGCCGTATATGGCCATTTTCACAGGTGTCCTGTCACGTCGTACGACTATCCAATTTGAGTTATTTATTATCAAGTGTGAAAATGAGACGCGCTTAATTTTTAAAACATTTTTAATTTAGTAATTCGCTGGAAAATTGCGTGCATTTGCAGCACAAAATACAAAAAAAAACCCAAAACGTCACAATATATCTCACCGAATGCATTAATTGTCATTAGGTAATAACAATTTTTGTGCCGGCCAAATGGTCACGTAAGATATAAGATGGCCTGGATACTTTTATTGGTGTTTTCAAATGCAAATCGCTCATTGAATGCAATAACTCGAATATTAATATTTTTTATTTACGATGGATTTTTTTGGGTCTTTATGAAGTTGTTACTGCGAAATTAATAAATACTGCCAAGTAGATTATTACAGAATTACAATATTACATGGAAATTGCATAGTTGCACAATTTTTTAACTCTATTTTCTGATAAATGACATGTTCACAATTATTAAATTATAATATTGAATAACCTAATAGTACTATTGTTGAATTCGTCGTAAATATAATAAAATTTTAAATGACATTCACCCGATGGCTTTACTATGCGTAAAGTATTTGATATTTCTATTGTGTTTAATTAAAAATACACTACGTATGAATATAATTAAAACATCTACGAGATTTGTTAATAATGTGAGAAAATTAAATATGTATATTAAAATATAAATATTAATTTTAATACTTTCAGAAAATACATTTTTTCTTTAATTTTAATTTAGCTTGGGATACTTTCCATGACTGTAAACGGAATACCTATGTATCTGACACAATATTATATAGCATATAATTTCCTACATACAACGAGTGAATAAAACTATAATATAATTTTACATATTGGATTGTGTATCAATCGAAATTATCTGGCATGATAGTTAAATATTTTGACCACGACACTAGTATAAAAATCAACTTTTGTTAAACAAAAATAACTCAGATAGATTTATATGTAACGTAGGATTGCTTAATAATTATTTTAATGCTATATTCTTTTTATATATTAAATCTGTTCATAGCTATATCGTTTATAACATTATTATTAACTCTATCCATTGTAATTGACAAAAAATAGTGTTCTTGATACAGTACATTGTGTATAATTATGATAAAAGTAGGTGTGAAGTGTTTCATTTATGTGGAGATGATCATTAATGAAATGAAGTACATATATGGACAGTTGTTTCATGAGATTATATTATTTAAGTAATATAAAAATTCAATGAAATATATCGTACAACATTTTTTGTCAATTTTTTATCGGGCCACTTTTATTTCGGATATTTTATTTTTAAAGTTAGTTTGTCATAAGCTACTTGTTAAAAAGTAAACCGGCCAATCTTGAATAAATACAATCAAAAAATTTTACGGTCTAAATCGAAATATATTTCAATATTTCTCAAAGAATTGATGACGATTGTAAAATCCATGCTGTGATATTTCGAAAGCAATTCATTTGTTCCCTTTCCCTCAGAAGTTGGTCCTCTTGTATGATGACTGACGCCATGTCTCGCCATTGTCCAAGAAACATTCAATTTCACGGTTATACCGTTTCGATTTGCACCGCAATATTTCTACACTTCTTACTTGTGTAGACCCCGTTTCATTTAACTATTCCTATAAGTATTAAAAATACGTACACTTACTTTAACGAACAACGATACATTACATAAAATAATGATCAAAAATAAATAAAATATCAAAATGTATTCAACAATCAATCAAAAAATTATGATTTTTTTTAAGAACAATTATTTAAATAAAATTTTGTAACCAACGTTGGAATCTCTATGTGATGCAAAATCTACAATTTGAATTTTGGTACAATATTGAAGCATTTTCTTTTTTCCTATCGGGTTCGTAAAAATGACAATCGATGTAGGCTATTTTGAAGGCATTGTGCTTCTTAACACCTTCAGTAAAATGCATGTTTTTCATGCATTTTTTTATTATTATTTCATCAATCACTTAAGTAGTAGAAAATAAGAGACTTCAAAAATTTCATTTATCTGCCTTTTCAAATATATTTTCTATAATGGACCGATATTCGAAAAGAAGTATTTATTAAAAATCAAGCATACATGAAAAACAAATGTGCAATATTTTTCATTGAAGCTTGAAACTTGGAATCAGTATGCATATTAAAATTTCATTATTATTGAAATTCTATTGAAAAAATACATTTTTCAGTTAAGAAAATTGTCAATCATTTTATTATTAGCGTTGGCATAAATTTTGTTTGATTCTGGCTATATCAAATTAAACTTTTGGATTAGTTTGCAATAGCTATCGCCGACATGTAATTAACTAATAGAATCATTTTAATTATATTCACTGTCGACAACATAATTGGGGGCAATAATTTAAGATTGACTTATTTTACTGTAAAGGCCAGCGAATATAAATTGTTCAAGTATTGTCATATATTTCACAAAGGTTTATAATATTATTTTAACAGATTTTAAATATTCATTTCACTCAAACTTGTAAACATTAAGAGCATCATACAGATTGTACGACCTTTCATTCAAAATTATTAACAATACATTTATATATAACAACATATGATTTTCACTATATTGTATAAAATAAAAATGTAATAGTTCTGTGTTATGTTTCAATCAAATAAACACATGTTTTATACCGAAAACACATTTTAAATAGGTTTTTAATGTGGAAATTTCGAGTGACTGAATATATTTATAAATTTATTAAAATATACAATTCTACAGTTTGCGTGAATTGTCTTTCATGAAAAAAAACTTACCGAAAAAACATTATATGAGATGTGAGTAGATCTGTGTCAGGAGAACAACAGAACGAATAGATTGTTGTCAGCAGTCAGTGAATGAACTCTTGCAAGACAGGAACTGTGGAACAAAATACCTTTGTTAATATTTTACATTATACAATTTACTTTTATTTTGATTTAACATTAGATTAGGACTAAGTCGTTTCTATGTGAAAATCTACGACAGAGATATGTTTTCGAGTAATATAAATTATTATTTAATATTAAATGATGTCTTTTTTATAACAAATACAATTATAATTTATTATGTTTGCTATAGAACTATTAAGTACTGAAGAATATCCATGTATTGCCTCATTTATATATACGAGTCTTTTAATTTTACTAAGTGGTAACTTTAAAGTTGAAGATTGCCTCCAGGCATTGCTTATAAATATATAAGAATATTTGAGATGATACCAGATAAATAATGATTATCATTTGCGTATTTTCGTGAAGTTTCCTCATAAGCGGATTGAAAATACTGAAATAGCTTTATATTTTTATTAAAAACTTAACGACCGCGATTTTTTTTATCGAATTTTACATGATAGACGAGGAAATTCACGAGAAATTGTGCGAAAAATTGAAGTAACAAAAATATCATCTCTCGTTAACATTCGCAATTATTGTAGCTTAGTTATTTCTCATAAAAAAGAAACATATGGCGTAGGACTCACATATAAGTCCACAGCCATTAAGCTGTTTTCACCCTATAAGTAAAACATATGTATCTGCGTAATTGCAGACTTATTTAACCAGTTTTTTTTACGAGAATTGATTGGACATCCTGTTCTAGGCTTTGTTATTTTTAGCATCCGGTGGCAGATAGAAACAAGCGGACTTATTACTAGATACACAAAATTAAAACATAACTCCAATGCAATAGAGAATGATAGTTCTATAGCGCTAAATAATTGACTCTGTAAACAAATTGAAATACTTTAATAACAATAACAAATGATGAGAGTCTTCAAAAATAAAAACTGTCGGCTTATTATGAGCATTGTTACGAAATCGCTGCCTTCTGGAGGTGTCAGTGATGCTCGTTCATAATATATCATTATGATTCGTTACGTCATCCCTTTTTACAAAGTCTCGGCGTTATTCGTGATATAGATATGGAGAAGCGTGCATTCTTTATTGCAAATGTGTACGACGAGTTAGAAAAAACTTCTTTTATTGTTATTTGTGTGCAGATCCAAAGAGATGAGTCTGAATTACAGCATTAGTCACTGTACTAATACAGGCGTATATCTTGATACTATTTTACAACAATAGAAAGAATATTGTGTGAATTTAATGATAAATAATTTAAAATCAAAAAGCATTTCACTTATGAACTGACCATTAGTATGTCACGCATCTATTTCTTGAGCTTAAATGCAAAAGCTATATCAAAAACTTTATAACAGCTGATTTAAAAAATGCTAGAAGAATATCGATTTTTTTTTTTTTATTTCACTAATATTTAACATAATACAGTCAATAGTGTCATCTCTATGATATTTAAAAATAACTTAGTTAAAAATTTAATAGCTAAGCAAATATCAAACAGTCAGATATAATAAACTCGTCACTAAATAAATATATTCACCACATCCCCAAAATTCTAGCATATGCGGAGATGTCTTTTTCAAGAACTTTTCAAGAAGTATATAGATTTCTTATGCAGCTATGAGATTTGAACCCACATTTTTTACCAATCAGCCACCCTAGGATCAAGTATAGAACGGATGCATTAAAGTGCATATTTATATATTTTTTATTATCACTAATAAAGTCGCACCGCTATTGCATGAACATATTAGCTACATTGTAATATATTAACGGCCATAATATAAAATAACAAAAACTAGATTCTGTAATTATGCTATAATTTTTTTTTCCCAAATACTAATAAAAATATTTTTAAATTAATATTATAACAAGACGCAAAAACTGATGTTAATATTAAGACCGATTAACGATATCAGATGGTTTTAAAAGTCTATATGAAAAAAGGCTTATAATTTTATTTTAATAATTACATGACATCAATGTGTTGAACGTGTACTCTAAAATGAAATGTTTAATAATCTTTTTGTCGACAGCCTAAATAAGTTTCATTTTCATGAACTGGAAAACGTTATTTTTAAAAGATTTATTACATTTTTAATACTCAATGATGATATCCGATCCTATAGATTTTAAAGATACATTTTTATAACCGATCTCGATAATCATTCACACCTGCAAAACGGTGCTTACACCGGAAATTGGATGCATTGCGGCTTAGTCAAGAAGGTGTAATGTGAATTGAACGTAAATATGGGTTTTATACTTGATAAACTGTTATGATATCAGTATTTTACTTATTATATAAATAAACGAAGATTAAATAAAGTGACTTTATCTGTTCTCATCAATCTCTGAGCGGTATTTTAACGAATCTCGTGAAACGCTCCAGAATTAAGAAAGAACTGTACCATTACTTTAATCTTTATAAAACTGAAAATTCAATTTAATCCTCACCGTAAACAATATTCTCGAGTAATAAATAATAAGAAAAGAAAGAAAATTCTATCATTTCAAAATACCGTTTAAGATTTCATGTTTTTTAATCTTATCTTCATTATTTTTGTTTATGAAGTATGATTCAATCAATTTTGTCGTTTCAACAAATGTCTCATTTTCACGTCGACGCTTTCTACATTCATCTCTCATAAATAGCCATATTACCATGTATAATAAATTTCAATTAATAAGTGTTTAACTTAACAAACCGGGTCGCTAACAGTGATCTCACATATGGAAGTTTACCAGTTTTAAATAATTCAGAATTTAATAAGTAAGTACTTCATTAATATTTCATAAAAATTAAACGTGCAATTTATAAAAAGATTTTTACTGCGTAATAGCTGTATGATTTCATCGTCATTTTTCTGAATGCACTATTTTTTTAGATATTTATATAAAAATAAATAAACAATTTTAGAAGAGACAATATTCTTATTTCTAAATTTTCAATGACTAGTGGCAACACTATATTATTTAGAGTGGTATCAAATACATGAAAAAAGTTTTCAGTGAATATAACTATATTAAAAAACTTTGAAATTGTGACTTCTGATCGAGTCCTCAATAAATAAATAGCAGATGAAAGTATTCTCAATAGCTTAGCAAGAAACAAAGTTTGATTATCCAGTTAACAAGTGAATGATTCCACTATTTACCAAGTCAACATTTACGATCACAGCGGGAATCTTTACACAGCTAGCGCATGGGTATAACTGAGAAAGATCGAACGCATTTTTTATTTCATATTATTTTATTATATATTCTAAATCGTTTAGCTGATAAATTTTGATGGCTTTAAGTGGTTAAAAATCGTATTTATTTTGTGCTTAATGTGTTGCGTCATCATATACCGAAGGAATATATGTTTTATACTAGTTATACCCGGCCACGCGTTGCTGTGACTCAGTTTAGTTAAATGGCGCTGTTTTTTCAATAAAAAACATTTTTTACCTGTCAAAAATCTGCGGTCTACATAATAATAATATAAAAACACGCACGTATTTAAATGAAACGTTATGCTCAAATTTCAAAGCAATCAGTAAAGAACTTTCTGAGATTAAAGATTTTGAACAAACGAATATTTACATTTTTATTTATATAGATTACTTACTTAAATATTGTTTTTCTTTTCACCGCTCACCATGTATGCTGCAGTTGTATACCGTGTCGTACCGAACGTGAGGTGCTTTTTAAAGTACCAGAAGTGTCCTAAAAGCAACTTCCCAAGACGTGTAAATTCCTATTTGTTTTATACATCCCATGTTCGCTCCTAAAGTTGAGCATATAAATTTACACAATATGAAGATATTCACTCCGGAAGTGGAGTATATGGATCTTCGTAACGTGAAGACGTCTCGACAAATTATTTTTCGCCTGAATCATTTGTCAGATAAATGCTCATCTAGTCCTACATTCTTTAGATGTTTTAAATCCGACAGATGAAAAAACCGAACCCGTATTCCCCGCATTGCAAGGCGCGCACGCTACCAGTTACACTTACCGGGGAGACAATATTTATTCCATGTTAATATCGAGATTTATTGAGAAAAATCTTTTCCCTTGCCGTAAGATTTCGTACTTTTTTTAGAAGCTCGAAAATTATCTTTCGTTTAACCAAGTTGCAATGCCCCACCGATCCGACAAATGGTCAAAGCTTCTTGAAAAGCTCTTCTCTATAACCGATGTGCCCATCTTCCCACGTAAATATTGGCATCACCACATAAGTCAGTAATAGATTCCATAAGACCAAGCTGATTGATAGTTTGGATTGACTTACACATTAAATATTTCTGTTCTTTGAGTTCTGGTAGATCAAGTCCACGGCAGTTGGGTGCTATGTCAAATATACACGTACAATTAATAAGTTTTTGTTGCATTTAAAATGCAATAGTGTTAAAAAAACTTTGAATTCTTAAAATTAAAAAAATGCCATCAATTTACCACCGGTTTACAATAATAATTATGTATGTACAATATATTTCAGTTGCGCACAATCATTCAAATTGTATAGTTTTTTTTTTGTCTATGGTATCGTCCAAGTTTAAACAAATCGACTTCAAATTCAGTCCAAAAAACAAATCACCAAAAAGACATACGTTTTCATTGTGTCGAAATGAAGCGATCTTCCTTTTTTATGATACGTCTCTTCGAGGTTACCATTTTTTGTGTGCGTCGTCAAATAATAAAGGTCTCACAATCGCATGCTGTGTTTTTGTCCAAACACTATTATATACTGGACTTTTTTCAAAACACTTATTTAAAAAATTAAGTGACAAAATAATATTACTCAGATAAAATGTTAATAATACATAAATATTTTTAGGATTTTTTTAGAAAATTGTTGTTCGAAAATGTATATTTTAAAGGTATATTGATTAAGATAACCTTATAGTTTGAGAAATATAAAAAGTTGCTTAATATAAGAAAATCTTTCTAGTAGTCACTTGTATAGTGTCAGTAATCGTCAATGTATCATGATGTAGTTTTCTTTAAATAAAAAATTACATGTGGATGAATTCAGAAGTAAGAATAAAATGGTTCTAAAATATATGCTGCTGGAATATATGAAATGAGAATCTGAAACTCTGCTTGGCATAAGCACTGTATAGAAATGAAATTTCATAGTATATCGTGTAGGGGATTTTTATTTCAGCGAAATGTATTAACGTTAGATAAAAATGTAGCAGGTATGCATTGAACGATTTGTTAAGCAGTTGTCAGTTTTTGTGCGAAAGGAAATTCAAATCCGCAAGCTGTTCGAATTTTAGTATCGGTGTAAAAATTCAACAGAGTATAAAATGCTCTATAGAATAACGCAGTGAAATCCTGTTGCCTCATCAGTGAATTTAAAAGTTCTTTCAAAGTTTTATGGAATGCCATTAAACTTTTATGATATGAAACAGATTCGCAGCCATCTCTTGGATATTATTTTATGTTTAAATACGTAAAATCTATACTAAAGCCTGGCAACGATTAAATATAAGCAAAATAGTTACAGCAGTTAATAAGCATAAATGTAAAAATAATATATCTTAACATATATTTATTTGAAGCATAGTTTTTAGCTTTCCCAAGAGTTACACCCACGTATTGAAATAACCGTAACCGTAAAAGGTAAGTTAGTAAAAACCAGATGGTGAAAGTTATCATTTTGTTGAAAATTTTATTATTTATAAATTAATCTCCGGAGAAATCCTGTTCAACAAATTTGAAAGCCTACTAATGTTTAGGTAAAAGTAATTAATTCAAAGTTTTCTTTTTGATAATGTTTTTATATGCTCTGTTAAAAGTATTTTATAAAACGAATTGTGTAATTAAAAACTAACGATGAATAAAAAATTATAATCATTTCAATTGATTGTTAAGAGTTCGATATATTTAATTGCCAATGAAAATATTGTAAATAAAAAAATGATAAGCAAATAAAACCGTACTGGAAAGTATTAAACAGAAGTCCGTCAAAGACACACCGTATTATTTATGCAAATGAATTTAAAAAAAAACAAATTATATTGTATTATACCATTTTATTTTTAATTTCAAAAAAAAGACATAACTTTAGGAGAAAAAATAAATGAGAAACGGTTTTATAATATTCTTTAAAGTTTTAAGTGCTTTTTTATTGTAAGAATTTTAATATTAACGAAAAAGTTTACGTTATTTTTAATTAAATTTTTGTCATTATTGACAACTTTAGTGTTTTTATAAATATCTTTCTGTAAGATTGCATTACTTGGAAGTAGATAATACAACAAATAACAAGTAGATTATAGTATGTAGAATATTAAATATAAATAACCATAATAAAATAATAAAATTGTTTAGGCAAGAAAAACGATTGAAAAAAATGTATTTAAATATCCATAAATTACACATTTTATTTATTATAATGGTTATTGATTACCTCGCTGTAGATGTATAAAAATAGGGAATCTATTTCTATTATAATACATTTCGTGATAAACATCAGAACGGAATCGATAAATTCTATTTTAAATAGGGCGTTACTGATTCAAAGGTTAGCGATACAACGTTTCATGTTCGTCTTATAAAGTCGTGTTAAAGATGTTCGTGTTTTTATGAGATAGTTGAGAAGTGAATCATCCTTGGAAACGGTTTTCCGGATCCAGCTTAAACCGCGATATATCCGGCGATAAAACTAACCTGGGAAAACTACCAGAATCCTCCATCAACACGGACCAAGAAGCTTTTCAAAACGACGCTTTCGAAAGTTAGATTATATCACTTTGCGGTAAGTTAAGTTTCAGATTGATTGCAAATATTGCGGTATTTTAGTATCATTCAAACTAATCTTGACTTAATGTTATATTTAGTATAATTTATAGGTTACCCAATATTTTTTAGCCGAAATTTCTGAAAAAAAATCTTTGAATTCCCCACCGCCACTCTTTTATGCCTGTTTAGCTCGCGTTAATATATTCTATAAAAAGCTAACGCGTCTCTTCAAATAATTAAAAAATATAAGTTTCTTGTTGGTTTTTTAGATCGCCTAATTCTCTAACGAGAGATTGACGTGAAAAATAATCTCTCAAGACATGTCTCCAAAATGGAGAGATCCATATACTCCAATTTTCACCATCTTCCCACTACATAGATCCATATGATTCACTTTAAGAGAAAATATGGGTTGAAATAATGAATGCAAGAGTACAATTGCGTAATTATACTAGATTTAAAAAATAATGGAAATGAATAATTTAAACTAAGTGTGTTGATTATTAATCTTCATCAAATATAATATGTCAAAACAAGAATGCACATAGTAAAGATTCGTTTGGGGTGTGCATAGATATAACGTATATTATTTATTTATGAATTGTGAATTATGAACAATAGTTCTTTGAATATGTATGTATTGTATAATATAATATATTTATATATTCAAAAGAAATTGATGTAAGCTACGTAAATATTTTTTATGATAAAATTCGTTTCATTATTGAGTTAACAGAATAAGTAAAAACAATTTAAAAACTCAAATTTATTCAACTCGTTAATCGAAAAATAATCGAGGAAGTGTTTAAATAATTTCAAATTATTTTGTGTTGCCGATAAAATTTTTATATACTATTTCGGGTAGGTTATTTTTATTACTAAATCATGAAAAATTTACCTTTAAATTCAAATATTATACGTAAAAATAAATTGCATATTTTTGTATTACATTCAAGAAAATTTGCTATGAATAGACTTGTAGAGTATATTATGGAATATTTACCATTTGAAAGAATGTATGTTTTATTCTATTTAAATATATTTATTTTTAACTGCCATATTAAATTTCAGTACTCAACATACGTCTGATTTTTTCTCAATTATTTATTTAAGACTGAAAGCACAACAAAAATAAAATGTATGGTATGATATGCTAATGTTAAAATTTTAGGTATATAGTCCTTTTCTCTAGAAATTCTTACAGAGAACCAAACATCAACGCTTCCATGCATGAAAAAGCTTTAAATTATGAAACAAGCTGTGGTAATTTTATGTACATTATGCAAAATTGAAAATTAATAAGCAACAGACACTTAAGAATTTTGTTTCTTCGGTAAACATATTCACCGAAGACGGCTATTTATTTCTAACAGTTCAAACATAACTCAACTTTAAATAATAAATTAAAAAAATATATTTGATAACAATAAGTAG
>JAGVSQ010002338.1:0-13144 GCA_022683975.1 Rhyacophila evoluta | reverse complement strand
TTTTTAGAAAACATTTATTTGTAAATATATTTTATATTATCATACGTAATATTTCATGTTACCTTAAGAATGGTCGAATTTATAATACATAACACCTTTTGACTAGTTTGGTTTTTAGGATGCACATTTATTTTATTTTGAATTTTTGAGCTTTATATCCAAAACCTAGTATTTTATGTTGGAAAATACATACAAAGTTGCGGTCCAAAATTATTCTATTTGTAGGCCCAAACATAGGGTTAATCCCATTTATTTCACATAACCAGTTTTGTCCATGGATTCAATTTTTCATCAGTTATCTATGATCATCTGTGAGTTCACATTTATAAATATATATATATCTCGCCTAACATTTATGACGGTTTCACCACAATATTTTATATTTCACCAGACTAGTAACTTGAAATATAGGTACAATGTTTTAAAACTATACGATTTTACGAAACACAGTAAAAACCAAGTTGTATATAAAAAAAGATGTGTTGAAGAATAACAATGATAAAAAAAATGATTGAACGTATTATGTTGGAAAGTCATCAATACAAAACTTTGACGGCATCGGAAATGAATTTGAAATTTTGATCGTTAAAATGAATGGGCTTGTTGAAGTAAATATTATAAATACGTATAATATAGTCTAAACAAAAAATACCCGAATGTGATCAATGAATATTATCGAAAGCTTTTAATTTCTTCATAACTTATATAATTTTATATTCATTGTTATTTGAGACGTAGATTTCAATTTTGAACATTTTGTTAGCAAACGAATGGCGTATAAAAATCCGAAGATTTTATGACGTTAGTATCAGCTGTATGACAATTATTATGAATGGATGTTTTGAATTATTTATTTGTCACTTTTTTCGTATTTTGAGAATAAAGTCTTGGACGATAATTTATACAAAGGAGCGTACATTTCAGTAAAAAATATTGTTACAAGACAGAAGAATTTAACGCGATATGAGTATTAAATACTATTCATATAAGTACGTAAAAATGTTCAGAATTAAACATACCACGTTATAAGATTGTGAGAAATTTATTGATTGGAACATAAGTTTCATTAGATAGATTTACACTCAGCTTGGTAAAAGGGAAGTTTAAGTATTCCTACAGCTGACCACAGCTTTCGATCGTTTATTCTCTATCTCAGGGGTGTAAAATCTTTCTAGAAAATAAATTTTACCTAGGAAAATGTCTTTTAAGTCCGAAAAGTACTTATTTATGATGTTTGTCAATAAAAAGAAAATATATATAAAAAATATGAAATGTAACAAGAAGGATAAAATTTGATTTGAAATATATATACCGCATATTATAATGGTTTGGCGGAGAGTATTTATACCTTTTGAGTTTGATGAATTATATGCCATTAACTCAGATTCTATGAAAAATCTTAAGGTTTGCATATGTTGACTGAATTTTAAATTTGACTTGTATTAAATAGGTGAAACCCAAAACTGTTGAAATGTTTTATCATGGTAGAAATTCATATGTTTCGTCTTTGAGTAGTAATAGCAAATTTCCTAATCTTTACGTATCTATTGTAGTAAGAGAAAATTAGAATAGTTAATTATCTACGCTATTAGTAATGTAAAGGTTGATGGAGAATTAGTATTGAGTTCTATATGAGTATCGCGTGCTGTGAATATCGATTCAATTAATAAACTGTGAACAGTGTTAAATTCGATTTGCTTAATACATTGGTTTCTACGGAAAATCACTTAGGCACTTTGAAATATATATACTATGTGTACGTCTAAATTAGGTATATATTTATCATGTAATATAAACAGTATACAATGTGAGTTTAACAGTAATCTACGTCACTTTTAGTTTTATTAAACGTGTGATTGAAAAAGATTGTTGCAGAATTTACTAATCCAAATATTTTTTAAGCAGTCATTTTATTGTATGTACTCGTATGTATCTAATGTAAGTATTCTGTGTTAGAAATTATTTAAAAGAAAAATAATACTTCTCGTATTTACAAATATTTAATGTCTCATATATGCACAGGTTTGGAAAAGAAAAAAACACATCACATTCTATCTATATATATCATTCTATCTACGATTTTTAAATTCTTTTGAAATTCTATTAAAATTGTAAATTTGTTTTATAAGTAATTAGGCTTGGTAGTCACTGTTTTCATTCATTGGTAGACGAAATTTTGCTCCAGACATTGAACGATATATTCCAATCATGTATGTACTCGATCAGGATCTGGATATTGATTTCTTGCTCAAATAACTATTTCAATATATTTATACAATCGATGTTAAATTGTCGTTGCAAAGTTTTAGATTATTAAATATAACTATACATATTATTTATTGGAAATGATTTAATAGAAAGCTTTTAAATATGTGTAAATGAAATCATTCAATACGAATTATTTAGCTAACTATATTAAATAGTATTTTGTATATCGGTAAAAAGGTTGAATTTAATGAATTGAATAGAAGAATATTGAAATATATAAATAAATTTGTAATACGAATTAAATTTAGTTACGGAGATATTCCGGTCCATGAACTTGTCTCAAATTGATATCGAAAATTAATAGAAGTATGTTTATTTTATCGATGATCGGAAAAATGTGAGATAGAAACTTGACATTTCAGGAAATTCATGCCTATATTTTTCCGCTTAATATTTTTCTGGGTAATTTTTTTCAGGAAGACCTGCCTGGGGCAGGGTTTGTGGTTTATAAAGTAATTCATCGTCTATTTTGGAATTATGCGTTATAATGAGAATTTTTACAGTATTTTTAAAAGCTTTATTTTGTCATAATCTTTATGTAAAGAATACTCTATTTTGTTTACATACAACCTACAGCCATACGAAATACAAAAGTTGTGTTTACACTAACTTGTGTGTGTTATTTTATCAAAATATTAATTTCAAATTATAACAAAGTAAAAACAAAATACCTGTAATCTGAAGATGGAAATTATTATGTAAAACAACATTGTTTAGATAAGTTTAAGGCTCCTCAAAAGTATTGTAAGCCATTAAATAGTTTTGATGTTGGAAAGACAGACTTAAATATGAGAAAGATAAAATGTTTATGAATGAATTGGCATCTAAGGATACAGTTTTAAAACCAACAACTTCTAAGGTTTTTTTGTCAAAGATATTTTTTTACATTATCATTAGTTTTAAGCCATTAGATACCAATTTCAAAAAAACGCGTATTTCGTAATGTTTTTTTAAGTCAAGAATTTTTCAATATGAATACAGTTGTATTCAAAGCATCTTAGAAATATCGAATTTATCAAGTGCCATATAAAAGTATGACGGAAATGTTAATGTATGGAAAAAAAGTTATGAGTGTATTAAAATGAATATTTATTTATAAATTTTCCTATTGTAAAAAGGGATTTCTTTTTAAGATTTTATATTTAATGTGCATTTTAATGCAGAACATATTTTTAATAAGTTTTACCGATAAAATTATAAATTTATGCTAATAATTAATCGTTACAGAGACCACAAACAATTTTGTGGCTTAAATTGGATCGAAATTTTTTTTTTCTTCTACATTCATAAATTATTCATTTCGTTTCAGCAGACACATCCCAATGAAACCTTTTTCATCATTTACTAAGAAATTATGATCCTCGTTTTAAGCGGATTCGATTTCTTGCAATACCAATTATCCTCGGAAAATGAAGACCCCCTGTAGACAAAAAGCTCTTTTTATATTTTATCAATTTCATTTCAAATTCCGAGGGGTTTTTTTATCTGATCTACTTTATTGGTCGCTCGTGAAAGAATTCTATTATTTCAAAGTTTCCTTTCATTCTCACCTTCATGTGTGTATTGGGATATGTTATCTCTCTTTAAAATAGAATTGATTATTTTATGGTGATACTACTGTATGTTTTATCCATAATAAATATTCCCAGACTTTTGCTGACATGTAATTATTTAAAAAAATCATTACAACTATTTCAGAATAAAAAAATTACCATGGTTGATACGGCAGTAAAAATGAAAATAAAGCTGAATAAACTTATTTAAATATTAAATGTATCATGAGTACTAAGTTTTAAGCTTGTTAGTGTGTCAAAGGCTATTTGGATTTTATTGAACGTTTATAGATTTAGGACATGAGCCTAAAAAATAAAAAGGAGAATAATAATTGATTCTCAAAAGAGGTTTATCCGTAGGCTATATACTGTCATATAAAAATATTTTTTAATACAAAAGAAATATGTCGACAAAATAGAATAATAATATATGTATATTACAGAATATCTTCTTACTATTCCATGTAGCACACCACTTTCAAGTTCCTCCAATGTTTAAAGCGTATTCAAACAATTTCTCCATTGATCTGTTTATCCAATGTCTCATGTCTACCTTCTTCAGTTAGCCTGTCGCCTTTCCCAAAGGACCAACCCTTATAGGGTGTCTAAAACTAAGTGTCGATCATAATCATATCGGAAAAAAAGCTAATGACATATTTCACTTTAAATTGAAATTGCATGGGGTGGTATTTCGTCAAAATAATTTATTTACAAGTTACCGTGATATACGAATAATAAATTATAAGCTTTATTTCTGATTATATTTTTAGTAAAATAATATTTCTAAAAATAACTTTATAAAACATGCAAAACGGAAGTAAAAAAATGTTTACGGTAAAATATTTCGATTAAAATTTCCGAGCACTGAAATGGTTTTGCAAGTCACTGAAATTAATATGCACAAGAGTAATTTAATATACCGACCTCCCATGCATAGAGACGTAAAAAAGCAATAAAAATAAATAATCACTTGTCAGTAAATTGTATGATGAATATAATTGAGCCACACATAATACGGCAAATACGCTATTAAATTTGATTTTATATATTACATAAAACTATAAAAAAAGTAAATTTCTTAGTTTATTATTAAAAACTTTATTTTCCACATGGAAACGATTTTAATTTTGAAATAGTATATTTAAAACAAAATACGTCATATTTAATAATTAATAAAATATTCTTCAGATTATTGTATTAATGGAATACGTTGTAATGAAAGGTAAATCCTTCACATTAAATAAACATTTAAAAAGTTATAGCATGACGAAACAAAACTATTTTGCAAAATTAAAAGCTACGTAAGAAAATAAATTCCGGCAATTTATAAATTATATCTAAATAACGGCCGGCATAACTTTACGAGAAGCTTTCTATTAAGATAATACTTGAATAAGAAATTTGCCTTATTTGCATTTTCAAACTACGCTGAAAATATGGAAAAGTTATACTATATTTTGAACATGTATACTACATATAATAATTGATATTATGTAATAGTATTTGATTATTTTCAATATTGTACAAATTGTCTTGATGACGAGAAATATTAAAACATTATAAACGATTCGCATTTTTTTAACTAACCATATTTAGCATACTCACGATACAATATGGTATTATATCTCATTTAAAAGTTAGGATGAAGGTACTATTTTAAAAATTATTCATACTCTTATATGTATTAGCAGTTGTCTCAAAATAAGTAATAGCCATGTTTGAGACGGCGTCAAAATAGTGATTTTTAATGATGAACTGAGTTATGTGACACCGTCTGGAATATTCTATAAGAAAAACATGGCAGTGAATATAAAAACCGCGACAACAGTCATCAATTTTGGAAAACGAGTCACAACATCATTGAATTTATATGTGATCTAAATCCTCAATCTTTATCTTCTTTATTCTTTTCATACAAAACATTTTTTGCTTATCAGACAGAGCTTTCGTCTAGCAAGACATGCCAAGTGTACAAAATTGGATTGAAGAATATGTACGTAGATATTTTTTCGCTTCTTCGATCCTATTGTAGGAATGTAATTCAGCCTATCGATTTTCAAGCACGTCGATATTATCAAAGTGAATTTGCTTACTTTGAAAAATTTTCTTTGAATATTTTCAAAGAGTAATTTTTTTGATAACATGGAATTACGATACACAGCCCCATACGCATTTTTTTCGTAAACTAAACATTCATAACTGTATCGATTTCAGATACTTATTGTAATGCCCTTTTGTTAATATTCACTAAGGACTAACTTGCTTTAACAATTATTTCAAATGTCCACATATAACTATGACTAAAAACCCGTTATTATTATGTGTATATATTATTTAAACTTTATTTTAGTATGATCATTTATTTTTATCTTTATTGTTAAAGGTAGTATAAGTGAATTTTCAAAATAAAATTTAGTAAATTACACATGATTCCCTGTTTACGAAAATCGATTGTGAAAATGTCGTTAATTAATAAAAGTCTTTTCTAATTCTCTTAAGTTAATTACTCAATCGATGGGTTCCATTGTTTCAAAGCTTTTATACTTATACATAAAACTGTGGAACAATCATGTTCTTTCATTAATGTATTTTTGTAGAAAAAACGATTGAAGCTTTCATTATTGATTAAAATAAATAGTCAAGGTAATTAAACAGAAATCTGTAACTAGTAATAAAGGTATTGAAAAATTAGTCATGATTTTATTTCAACTATTTAATTAAAATGAAAACTTCTTTTGAAATACTTGATATGCATTTGACAATCCTCTATGATAAATAAAACGAATGTCTACTTAAAATAAATATTTGGTGAACGTAATTGAATTTTGATGTTCGAAATTCGAAAAATTGTCAAAATACAAGGAAAGTTTAACGGATCATTGCAAAAATATCAAACATACAAAATAATATTGTTTATTTTTAATTAATAACTTATTTTACATAATTTAAAGAAAATACCATAATTATTCGTCGGGGAATGTTACGTTTATTGAAATAATCGATAAGGAATATTCTTAAGCCGCAGAAAATCACAAAAATATATTTCAAACGTGAAAAACCCAGCTTGAAAATATTGAAATATGGGTGCACGTAATAGTGAAATTATTTCTGAAAATTCTTGAACATCGTACATATTTCATTACTGCATCCGTTTCTATTGAATACATATTTTGGTACGTTATTCGAGTGTGGAGAGTGCTTTGATATGTCATCAAATGCAAAAAGCTTATTAATAGAGGGAAAAATCATACAAACTAAAAAATATGACGGGTGGAAATTTTTAAAGTACTCTCAAAGAACCGTTAAAACTTGTCAAATGTAATTCGGATGAAATTTAAGTTTTCATAATTAAAAATTAGTTAGAGATGCAACTGGTATATGTTTATTTTTAATATGTGTTCAAAATTATGTAGGTCTACAATATTCTTATTTAAATTTTAATGACTATTATACTCCAAAATGTCCAAATTTAATTTCAAGATTTGTTTGGAAGATTGATTTTCTGTAATTTAATAAAGAAATCGACCCGTGTGATGAAATTAAATAGATACATACCAGTATAAATAAAGTTTTCCTAGTTATAAGTTGTCTCGCACAATTACAATACTAATGAATTTGATTGCGTGGAATGAAATTGAAATCCGTTCGCTATTCCAG
Source organism: Rhyacophila evoluta (assembly GCA_022683975.1). Classification (NCBI taxonomy): domain Eukaryota; kingdom Metazoa; phylum Arthropoda; class Insecta; order Trichoptera; family Rhyacophilidae; genus Rhyacophila; species Rhyacophila evoluta. The sequence continues at coordinate 5,666 of JAGVSQ010002338.1, read as the reverse complement.
TAAATTATTGTAACACATATATTGACAAAACAGTCATATAATACACATTTTAGCTAACGTATTTTTTTCTCTCTCGAGTCTCATTTAACTATTTTACCATATCTTATGTACTGGTCTGATAACTATAATTTAATAGTTGGTATGCTAAAAATCCTATAAATATTATAAAAAAATATTTTTAATAGTTAACTATAGTAAAATGAATTGACATATATTAGAATATATAAGCCTAAACCATTTATAGACCACTATCTACAATATATTATATTTACTAATATAGCAAATGGCTTGTTATTTTGATTTGAATAATATGTGTATCCCATTCAACGATATATTTATTTAAAATTCTGCTGTTCAGCGTTGTGAATTTTCTCGCGTTGCAAATTAAAGCTCGGTCGAATAAGCTTAAAATAAATATGGCAGAAAAAATACACCAAGAGGCAGATAATAAACAATTTACGCAGCATTTTTTTCTCGTAACACCAATAATAAAAATAATAAGGATTTGTATGTGATAATGGTAGAAATTCTTCATTTACGGAATATTTTATTATATATCTGCCGTTATAAAACTGAGATAGAAAATGCTTTACCATCGTGATATAATGTTGTTAGGAATATAATTACAAGCATCTAAACCATGATATTATATAATATATGTGTTGCTTAAAATAATATGGTAAAATTTTCAACATATATTTCGTACCTGCTTGACTCGCCAGTAAAATTCTACACAGATTTTAAGACAAAGTGAGTAAAAAATGTTCGAAAAACATAACGGCACGTGTACCTTCTCATTTGGCAGATAATTGAGTAAATACACGTTTTTAATTGAGCAAAAAATGTATTACTTTAAACTTAGTTAATGTCGTTTTTTTAAGAATGATATCAATTTATTATTATTGCAGCACACTTTTTAAAAATAAAAATGACAGTTGAGTTATAACCAGTTAAAAGAAGGAATTAAAATATTGCAGACAGTATGGTCAATTTTCACGAATTTAATTACCCTTTTTATATGATGTATATTCACAGAGCGGACTCTACTGATCTCAACAGTATGAAAATGAGCGCTCCAAAAAGTATGATAAAATTTTGGATTATCACAATAATTTGTCCCGAAAACGTGTTCGTAATCCATAGCATCTATTGAATTCGAATTTTTTCATAAGACATAATATAAACTGAGATGATTCGTTCTATAACTCAAAAATATTCATGCAAAATACATACATACCTTTTCATGAATTACAATATTATTTTAAGTACTTAATTAAGTTTATAAATAATATTTAATCAAAACCCAAGCGAGAGAAGAGAGGAGGACAAAAACTATCTTTGGTGTTTTATATGTAGAACCGAAAACTTCGTTGACCCACTTGACGAACAAGATACGAGTGGCTCTGCTGTTGGACCTCCACATAACGTTTAACCGAGTCTTTTACACTTTAAATTTATTTCAGGCCTGTAAATTGTCGGAATGATACAGAAGTTTGACTGTGATCACGTTTCCATTAGCACATAAAAAGAAGGTCTTTCATGGGTTTGTGACCGGACGTTGGATTATTTTCTGTCTTTTTTGGCATTTTTTCCAAAGATACTCATATCGCAAGAGTTTGCTTGTTTATCAAATTATAATTGATTAAAATTTTGTACCTATCTAATAACGCGCTCGTAGACAAAGTTCGAAGATTTCACTGTTTATGAACGTACGCGCTGTAAAATATTGTATTGTATTATGTATTGTATTTTGTTCGCGATACGTCTCTAAATATTTTACGGATAGGGATTGTTTATATTTTATTTATAATATGATCTTTTAACCAAACAATTTTTATTTCTCGGTAAAATTTTTACATTTCATAGTATTTGCAAAATCGTGTTGACAAGCGTCAGAAAAACTGACATTCGTCAGAAAATAATGTAATACTTTTTTTAAAATGGGCGTTCACTCAGTAATCTGGAAAGATTGAAAACGTAAAAACTGTTCAAAAGAAAAATGATTCGTTGTTTTATTTGCTTTTATCATTTCGTTTATTTCCTGATATTTAAAGATTCATTTTTAAGTATTTGTTCTTCGAAAGGCATGGGTCAATAAAATTTTAAAAGAAATGGTATATATAGGAAATATTTTATTTTAGATAATTTTTAGCTTTTTTAAAAGTGATAATATTATGAGATATATGACTAAAATATAAATCATAAAAATTTTAAGAAAAAAAGATAATAAAGAGTCTATTAAATTAAATACTTAAATGTTTCAAAATAAAATATTATATTCATTTTAAGCTTAACCATAAAATTTAGAAAAATCGAAAATTTTTCTTTTGGCGATTGTCGGTTTAATATTAACACCACAAATATATTATGCTACGCATTTCGGTTATGATAAATGGATTGCATATTTACTCACGGCATATTAGCTCGTTTACTACTGTTTTAGTAGTTAAATTATACTTATATAAAATGAAGTTATGTACGCATAATCAAGCAATTTATAACTTTAAGTAATAGATTCATTACGAACAATATTTTTACTGTACGCCTAAGTTCAATAGATTTTTCAATGAGTTATAAGATTAGTCACTTATATGATAAGTCATCGTGAAAATAATCTATTAAGATACATCTCCATACTACGGAGGTCGATATGCTTCAAGCTGGAGTAAAAGTAGAGGCTTATTAACTTCACAATATGTTTTAAAAAAATAAGCATCAAATATATAAAGTTGAAATTATGTTGAAAGACTACCTGTATAAATTAATAACGCAACGGGGTGCAAATTAAAAAGAATTGTCGGAGTGTGTTTAAGAAAGATAAATTCTCATCGCAATCTATGAGTATGGCTAATGGTGATCCTAAAAGTTATGGTGTGTAAGTACTTTTACCTGTGAGTTGTTAAATAGATAAAATAATAAAATTTCTAAAGAAACTCGTAAAGCGTTGCATTTATTAATTGAACATTAAATTTTAATAAAGGTGAAAGTTTAGGTCGATATTAATTTAACGACTTCCCACGATTCCGAAAGCACAAAACGTAAGCATTTTTAGGAAGTTTAACGATGCGATTAAACCGGGCGACTGACCATTTTCGGAATTTATTTTAACACGCGATATTTGAAACCATTTCCTTTGGAGTATTTAAATATATTTATATTTGAATTTGTAATCGGTTAGACGTAGATCGTTTATGATATAATTGATACACGGAGTACTTTGTTTAATTATAAATTGATAATGATTAAGATTATTATTTTGATGACAATGAATATATGAAGCATATAAAATATAATTGTAGTATAAAAGTAGATATTATGTGGGAGTATCGATTACTATTCAGGCCGTGACACAAAAATTAAGGCTGTGATAATGAATAGTATGTAACATTTCATATAAATAATTGTATATTGTTAGTCTAAAGTTGATAGCCCGTATCTGACCGATAAGACACAAATATTTTTAATCAACAAACATGTTGCAGATCGACTGTGAAATTCTCCTATCTGTAGTTATTTCAAAAAATAAAATACAGCCCTAATAGTAATTACTGGTATCTGAATACAATAGCATTTTTTTCTGTATATCAGTGTACAGCTTAAAAATATCCTCCGTACTGATGTCACGAGTTAGTTCTACGACAACTTGCCCGACGAATTAAATTAAAACTGTAAATTTTTGTTCTTTGTAATTTTTTAATTTTTATTTATTGTGGAATATTTTTTCTTTGCCCATATTTTTTTAACCTCGTACAAATAAAATACTATGATTGTTTTTAATTTAATTATTTCAATAAACTTATTTTAATGACATTTTCAATTTATTTGCATTATTCTTAGCTTTATAAAAATATTTGTGTCCCATGTCTTTGTAAACATTGAAAAGAACAGCTTATAACTTATGACAAAAATGGTAAACAATCGTGCCAATAAGCCGTTTGAGGTATATTTAACATGGAATTAATTTAAGGTTTTCAATATTTTATTGTACTTCAAAATAATATCCATTTAAGTTTTAGAGTTATCTCCCCGGTTCGCGTGCGCGCCTAGAAATCCCCGGGGCGTACCGGTTTGATTCCCATATCTGCTGGATTTAAACAAATCGGAACCGGATGCCCATGGGGCTTAACAATTGCCTGACTAGCAACTCTCGTAAAAAAAAATAGTAAATATATATCTTCATATTACGAAGATCCATAAACTCCAGATTCATTATGGATAACTTCACACTGTGTAGATCCAAATGCTCCACATTCGGAGCGAATATTGTTGAATACAATCATATATATTTATAAATGGTTCGATTACGCAATAATATTGCAAAATATTTAGTTTATTTAAGATTCCTGTAAAATTCGTCAAAACTTACTTACAAGAAATTAGAACTAGGCCACCGTTACATCAGACATCAAAATTAATGGGATCTATCCTATATTTTGATAGGATAATTAAGCAAATAGCCTACTCAATTAAATCAAGGTTTTGTCAAAATTGTATGTGCAAGTATACTGGTCTTTAGTTTATAATTACAAAATTATACTATTTCATTTTCTCCTTGGTAGTTGAGAGGTGAGCGTAAGTGTTGAGAATGTGGATTTGATTCCCTCATCTGTTGAATTTAAAAAATCCAAAAAAGCAGTACCGGATGCTCATTGGGTTGAGCAATTACCTGATAACTATTTTTTGTGAAAAACAATCTGCTAAGACGTTCTGGATCTCACAATGTATAGGTTCATAAATATGCTCTACTTTTAGATTGGACATAGTGAGTACTTTTGTGTTTATTTGAGTTATGTATGTATATCTACAATTCAAAATAATTTCAGGATTATAAATATTGAAATAACTATCGAGAAAAATTGTAGATCTATATTATTTTAATTTGTTGTTTTGTATATATTGAAAATATCTGAAAAAGAGTTTTAGTATATAAATGCTAAATGAGTTACCAAAACAACATATATAGAATTTTCTCTTATTTAAAATAAACACAGTTCATATTTACATGTTACAATTAAAATGTGAAATGCGACAATGTATACATTTACCAGTCGGTATACATAAGTACTATCAAATCATATCAGTAAGAGCAGTGCTTCCCAAGCCTCGTGCTCCAGCTGAGTGTGCCGTCGCGTATTTCTACACTATAAAAAAACATGAAAATTTCGCCGTTATAGCGGGATTTATTACTTGTGGTATGCCGCGAAATTTTGAAAACACACGTCAAGTGTGCTGTAAAAGATAAAAGGTTCTGGAGGACTGAGTTAAAGTACACACAAGAGAATGTTGAACCTGACACAACTTACCCAATAAAAAAACATGGTATAAACCTTTTAGCAAAGTCATAGTATTCTACAACTAAAAAGGTTGTATTCTAAAATAACTAATGTGTGGCTTAAATTCAGTGTCTGATTTTTCTGAATCGCTATAATATTTCCGTAATTGTAAGATAGCATCCATTGTAGAGCTCAAATCGAATTCAGAGACCAAAATAGACACATATATTATGCATTTATTTATAAGCAACTAGCTGGACCCGACATGCGTTGCAATGCACTATAAAAGAGTATTGTGTATTTTTATGTAAATAGTAAATTATTAAAACATCGATCGTTTTGACAGAATTCTATAATGGCGGGTCTTTGCGTTACGTCAAAATATTGCAAGTT
>JAGVSQ010002337.1:3566-25107 GCA_022683975.1 Rhyacophila evoluta | reverse complement strand
TAATATTTTCGACTGATGGTGCTTGATGGAAATTGATTTTAAATTCTGAATTATGAATTATTTAAAACTGGTAATTTTTAATATAAGTTTTAAATAATTCAGAATTTAACTAACATTTGATATAAAAGCTGTATTCTTTTAAATATTTTTGAGAGATACACCTAAATATTATTCAATATAGTACGAAACGTATTTCGTCCAAATTTTAGATTTTTTTAAGTATAATGAAAAGTTAACCATAACAATAAGAATAACTACTTATTGTGAAAGAGAGATAGCACCATAGTGAAAAAATAGGTGTTTTAAAAAAACTCAATTATGCAAATTTGATGCCTAATATTTTGCAATTAGCTGACCACTAATACTCTTCAAAATAATGCATCAAGATTAATCTTCGCATTGTGAAGACGCATACTCTATACTCAGAAGGGATATGGTGAAAAAATATTTCAATTTTCATTAATAATTTGATTTAAAAACATGGCCAAATATACAGTTATATTTTGTACAAGATAGTCTAATCTAAGCACAAATTTCTTGGTCATGCTCGGTCCGAATTTGAAGCATATATTATAATATCAACAGTATCAAAATGACCACTCCAAAAAAATATATATGCATATTCGCATCGACTTTTTTAATGGATTTCTTTAAAGAAAATTGGTTGTCAGTCAATTGCTCAACCCATAGAACATCCAGTCCTGCATTTTTTAAAATCTTTTAAGCTATGGGATTTGAACCCGCAATCTCCGCTTCTAAAGCATACACGATAACCTCTCGGCTACCTGTAGACAAACTAGATAATTTTCATAAACTCTCTGAATGTACATATTTATGTATTCGATAAATTTCATAAGTAATATGCCCTCGAACTTCACTTAAAAACAGCGTCGTCAAAATGTATTATATGTGTGAATACAATAGATATAATATGGAACCAATCATTAAATTGAAAATTCGGAAAACTAAATACAGAGTCCGCGATCAACGATTTAACAAACATATTTAAAGATGATCATCACTCCTATCATAACACAATTGAAACGGATGACACTGTCTATCTCTATGGTTATTAACTTTTCCATCATTATCAATCAGTCGTGTTCCTTCACAGTATCAAAAGGCAAAATGTATAAATATTTCGAAGAAAGTAGTCGAAGGTCACGGCTAAGTGTCAATTCTGTTTCCTCTGGGAATATATTTTTACCGCCGCACCCAGCAAGGAGGGGTGCCGCACCTTTTGGGAGTGCTCATTTATAGTCTGCTGATTCAACGGACCTCCGAAGTTTCATTAATCAGCGATCGAAAACTTCAATCGAATTTTATTTGAAACTATGTCATAATATAAATATGAGATATTTTTTTAGTATGATATACTAGAAGTGTTTCCTTCGTACAATTTTATTAATGTTCAAAATTAAATACATTTAGATAATAAGTTAAATTTAAATCAGTTCAATTTAATTATGTATGTAATACCCTTACGAAAATTAAAAATTTAGTTTTAGACATCTAAGCCACTTTGGTTAAAAATACATTATACTAAAAAAATACTCTGAATATTTTATAAATATATTGGACTATTATTAAATAAAAGATGATTGCTTAAAATGAATATTGTTTTCAGTGAATTGTACTGTTTCATATCAAAGAACGCTTAAATATTATTTCTATTTTACGATAAAATAAAAATGGGAACTGTCGATTTTTACAAATATAATATATGCGAGTATATATATTATATTATATAGCCTCATACAGAGCATCTCAATATTGGGAGAAACTATATTGACTTTTACATAACATTATATAATTCAACGAGGGACTATTCCTCTAATCACTTATTTGCTGTGCTCGAAATATGCATATTATTATATAATGACAGTAGTAGATGACAATATATTAGTAAAAAAAATATCAATCAACACTAAATAAACATTAAAAATTAAAAAAAAAAAAACTAAAAAAATGCTCCTTGCGCAAAAAAGATTTCTCATCCCCGAACTACGTAATCCAACAATACTTTTCTAATACTTTTGTCATGGCGTTTCATATTGAAAAGTCACGAGATATTTTTGATGTTTACGTGTTTCGAATTTATTGATACAAATCAAACTTTATCACTTTCTGTTTCTGGACTTCACCTTGAAAGTCGTGTCAGTCACTGAGGCAACTAACTAATTTTCAGTTATTTAGAATGATAAGAGTACAAAAACAAATTATGAATTGTATACGTTTCTGGAATAGGATCTGAGCTGATTCTCTCGATAAGCCTCCATTCTTTCTTTTCTCTAATTTTCTCAAATTTCATTTACCATTATCATTATTCACTTTGTCTTTTTATAAATACAATTTACACTCTTTAATTATTTTTTTATATTACATCTTTCAAAGAAAAGTATTTCTATACAACATTGAAAATTGCCTTGTAACTTGTAATCTGTAAAAACTGAATATCATATTAATATATTTTTATTTGTCTTTGAGACACCTTCTGATACGGAAGTGGAGTACATAAATCTTCGCAACGTGAAGACATTGACTTGGCCGATTATTTCGCAAGAATTAGCTGTCAATAAATTGCGCATCCAGCCATGAATACTTGAATCTTTTTTCAAAAAAATCATCATGAATTAAACTCGCAATCTCCGGCTCTGAAGCGTACACGCTAATCTTTCGGCTGCCAGAGAGGCTGATAATAATTGTGTAGTATAAAAGCAAACAAGGCTGGACTTGAGGAAAAGTGTTGAAAGTACACGCATCTTTTCGCCGGGTATTTAACGTGAATGATTTACAATTATTATGACTCAGGAACCACCATTTTTAGATAAAGTTATTTATTACTATACTAATCTTGACAGGAAAAATCCTACAAAAAATATTTTATTTAAATATAAATTTCATAATACATACTTTTCAGCACGGCATTGATATGCTTCTTGATATAACGTAAAACTTTAGTAATGCATTTCTTTATAAATTTAGTTATTCAAATACTTTTTGTAGCGTGTCACGAATGTTCGCGACAAATTCAGACGCATTGCAGTATTCTTATTATTATGCAAATTGTACGCCACGTACATTTATAATATTTAGTTTAAACGTCGTATAATAGTTAAAAGTTACTTTCAAACTAACCGTACCTTCTACCGCGGCGAATATTCTAATATGGTATCAGAATATTATTATAATAATCCTTCACACTTGTACGCTTTTACCTGCTATTTGGTCTAAATATAAAATACCTTTACACCAAATCCAAAAAAAAATACATCAATTAAAATATCCCTCATGACAAAGGCGAAACATAATGTTATACCACACAGCACAAAAATGAGATGAAAAGATCAATATCATTAAATCAAATTCCGTATTTTTTCAATCTGAAGTTAATAGTAACATTAAAAATATATGGAATTTGATGTAATAGTAATTATTAAAGAGTTTTTTTTTTCATATTTTGTAAAGTTTGTGTTATTTACCTTTACTAATTAACATAGCTCCTCCGATTTCTATAACATAGCTTATTAAATATACGAACACCCCTTCATATAACAATATAAATGATCACAAAATATTCTTTATAATTTGATCTGGAATTATGTAAGCAATTTGCTCACAAATAATTCTCATAAAAAACAATTTATGAACATAAGTTTGTTTGCATTGTGAAGTTCTATATGATTCAAATTTGTAGATAATATATGATACAAAATATTTACACTATAATGCATATTGCATCTTTGTACAAAAAAAAATATTATTTCTTTTTTACAGGTTTTACCTGACAATCCAGTATGGTACACGACAATCCAGAAGTACATGTCTCGACACGAAGGAGTCCTGGCAGCAGCAGGTGTCACAGGAAGAAGTGAGCACGCAGGGACTCCGGGACATGTTTGGACTTTTCCCGGATGCGTTCTTTTCGCCATATCCCTCATGACTACGCTTGGTAAATAGTAATTTATTTTAGAACTATGATAACACTTTCCATTTCTGATTTTGATTTTCTTAGCTGCATGAAAAATCAATTATGGTATTAATGTGTATTGAAGAGCAGGACATAGACGCTAAATGTATTGAGCGATTTACTGACAACATCCTTGACGAATAATAAATAAAAACTGTATTTATTTCTAAAAACAAATGTATTTATTTATATGAAAATGTCATACATATTATCTAAATTAATATCACTTGTTCTCCGTTTTATAAAATAGTACGGATCTATATTTTTTCGGATTTTTTAAAAATCTCAAATATAATATGATCTTGTTGTACATTTTTAGAAGCGTCAGCGAATATTAAATGAGTGTCATTTTCGTATCGACGCCCTATTTATCCACATAGCGGTGACCGCTTTCACGTGCATCAACAATCCGATTGTGAAGTCGTCTTAAATACAATTAATGACAATTGTATGTGGACATTTCATATTTATTGGAAAATAATTGCTCTATATAAGAAGAGACAGATAACATTATTTGAAACCTCATGATAATGCATTTGTTTATAGTTTTTTGCAGAACCTTGAAGAAACACTGATCTTAAGAGATATGTATGCTTATAATTCAGCCACAGAAGCATGTGTGTATTTAATTATTATTTAAGGAAGAGTTCAATATTGTTCAGTGCTTGTTATTACAAACGCGTAATGTAAAAAAAAATACTGTTACTTCTTACAAAACACTGAAATGTCCAGAAACTCAATTGTTTTCACAAGTTTCCGAGCCAAATATCAAGTTCGTCACGTTGTTTGTGAGGTTTCTACAAAATCGGCTTACCCACGTATATACAAAAACAATCAACGACCTTGCCAGCTCTTTCTATTAAAAATTGCCACAATTTGCGAGATATTGTTGGCGTTGATAAAATGGCGTTTTCTGGATTATTATCTTTACTAATCTCATAAAGGGACATTAATTTTAATCATAAGTATTAAACTTATGGAATTTTATTAGCCTTAAATCTAATAGCGAAACCCAAAGATTCGATGTCCACTATTTGATACACTGAACTAGTTATTCTAAAATGAATTGGTGGAACCGTCCTATTTTTAATGAACTTCTTTTAATGAAACATAATGCTACATTCCAGCGTAACTGTCATGGATTTATACTTACATCAACTGCTAAAGCTGTATCGATACTTGTACCTTTCTAAAGGTGCTAGTTTCGAATCTTATTTGGTTGAACGACTAAGATCCAGGTTTTGGTTTCTAGCAAATTTGAATTTGGACAAATTAACACTTTCTACCATATTTTCACTCACGGGTGAGATTTATGAAACGTCGTATCATTTGACGCGTGATATGTGACTCATTGATTTTAATAATACATATGCAATAATACATAGAAAAACTAAATATTTATATACATAACACAGACGAATATAATACGTAAACAATAATTAATTGATAGTTTTAGTCTATGACAAATAATATTCAAATTTAGGTGTTTCAGTGTGTTTTACAAGGATTTATTGCTATTCTCATTGACTGTCAAATTTACCGGAAAATGAGGTGATAATCAGCCATTTTCGAAATTCGAACAATTATATTCACACCATATAATTAAAAATGCATAAAATTGTTCCAACATCATTATTATATTTTACGCGTTACTCAATAAAATGTATTACACACATTTAATGTTATACAATAATGTAATATGTGTCAACAGTAGAATAAAATTGCCAATATTTTGATCGCAGCATAGCTTTTGATGTTTTGTTATTGTATAATATGTATTTTACAATGTTTGTGTTAAAATTTACGACTATCCCTAATACAATATGAATCAATCTATTTGTTTACACTAATCAACCCTTTTCACACGTGATTAGGCAGAAAACTTCACTACACATCGAAAGGAGGTAATCTTTTGAAAACGTAGAAATACATATATACCTAGTTATGATCACGTATAACTACGTGTAACGTGATATGGCACGAAAATGTAATCTGTCCTCGGGTGTCGCAACGTAAAACGTGACGATTTTCGCGACATTTGGACGAGCTTAATAATAATACGAAATTTAATGAAATCAATTCTGTCTAAAATAATTGGATATATTGACATAATAACGTGCTTCTACCAATGGTCAGAGATTTATATTGATTTATTTGTTATAATAATTTGAATGCGCATACCCAATCTGTTGTCAGTTTTAGAAAATGTACCATTTTCGGTCAATTCTCACTCATAACTTCACAAGCGCAAGACTCAAAATTCTCCTATGTCTAGACGTAATTAAATGCATAAATATTAGAAACCTTTAAATTCAATGCTAATAATTTATTCTATTATTCCAGGTTTTGGTGCTCCAGTTCCCAAAACATCGGAAGGCAGAGCTGTGGCTGTCGGATACTCCGCCGTAGCCATACCGCTTCATCTCATTCTAGTCCTTAATATTGGCATGTTTGTCGCTGTGAAACTACAGTCTTGGGCGACTAGAAAACGACGCCGGCAGAACAAAGCAAACTTAAATCAATCAACCAACGACGAATCAATTCAAAACAATGCATCAAAGACTCAAGAAAACAGTTTAGAAAAGACTAAAGGAATATTCACGGGAAGCGGACATAGAAGAACAGGAAGTGAGCCGATCGGAAAACAAGCCATCAACAATATATCTAGCAGAGCTGGGTTGTTCTTGATAGATGATCCGAAAGTTTCAAAGTATTTACATATAACAGAATCAGGTGTAAATTTAACAGCAGAAGAAGGAAAACCTGGGGATGAAGTACAATTCAGACCGAAAAGAAGAGAAGATACAAGATATAGTGTAGGAAGTTTCAAACGATTGGATCTGAGCAGTATTTCAAATGATACCATGTCAGGACCAGATTGTGATGAACAAATTGAAACAGTTTCTTGGTTGAAGTGGATACCATTCATTGGCATTGCTTTGTATTACACCATTGGTGTTTTAGTTTTTGGTGTATCAAGGCACAGACCTTTCGCGGACAGTTTGATGTTCCCGTTAGACTTTACAGTGGCTGGAGGAGTTGCCCAGACTGATGGTCATATGAGAGTTATGTATGGGGTCTATTTAGAAGGAGCCGTAGTGTTAGCGGCGACGACTGTTGCCATTTTGCAAACATCTGCGAGCCGAGGATTAACAGATATTGGACTAAAATATGGGCTTTTGACAAATTCATGTTAAAAGATTCATGAAAGACAAGGCTTTACTGCACAGATTTTTGCGCCAGAAAACCAGAAATTCTGTAGACATTTTTAACAGTACATCTTGTAGTGCAATCTATGTTAATATAATATATTTAGTAAAACCTATATTAAAATGCTGATTGTTATATGAAGGTTTTATTATTTTCTGTAACCTACCAAGATATCATTTTGGGATTATAAGAATGACTGTAATAGATCTTTAACAGCGGCTATAAGGTTTACCCGTTTTGTTACAAAGTAACATGGCCAAATAATTAAAATGAATGATTTTCATTACTCAGTTCAATGGCAATAAACAACTATAAATTTACATCAGTACTGCATTGATACACATATTTTTTTTCTACCAGAAACTTTTTTCTGTGTAAAATCAAAAAAAGTTCAGTATTTTGCAAAAAAAAGAATATCCATGCTCTTATCATATGTCACATCTAAAAAATAATATATAATTGCAAAATACAGTCTACATATTACAATTCTCGGGTTCACATTGAATTCGTAATAGAATGTGCTGATGACATATTTCAGCATCCAGATTAAAGGTGCATACAGATAACCTGTAGTTAGAAACCTCTTATACAATAGTATACATATAATTGATGTATTTCTTTATCTAAGATCTTAAACCAATGTCCACATATAATATATGATATATTATATCCCGGGAAAGGAATAGTGATTGCGGACAAATAATGATTTTGTAGTGTCAGTAATAGATAAGACTGGAGGAGTTAGCTAAAAGAAACCAAGATCCACCATGGAATGTGATGATACATCAATTCTATACTTACAGACTTAGAGATACACATTGAATTATTAGTAGTTAAACCGCCTTATCCACGCAATTTTTAGACCAAATATAATATTATAATTGTCAAGCAATGTAACAACTTTAAGAGCTGTATTTGTATATATATATATATATCTACCTCAACATTTAAAATTTCTTGTATTAACTGGTTTGTTTGTTTTTTTGGTTTGGTAATTTTTTCTAATATAAAAATTAACTCATAATATGTAATAGGTACAGTCATTTATCAATGTTATAGTCTGAAATATAGATATTTGTAATTAAAGTATATGATATAATATCATAGCTAATAATACATTTTTGGAATATTTTTTTTTATACATAATTCAATCAAAAACCAGTTTTTGAAGTCTCCTAATAATAAAAACATTAATAGATTGACAGCATATGATCAAAGTATATAGGAAAAAATCATATAAAACAATAATACATATATCTTAAATGTAAAAATTATGTACATTTTTCAGTTTCAATAATATTAATCATTTCATCAATATTTTGAAATATATTTATTTTTATTTCTATTTATTGTCATGGCAATATTACAACAATGAAATTAGCCAACTATTCACCCTTGATATGCTAGATGTTAGTTTTGAGGGTTTAAATTTGTAAAATGTAATGAATATGATGCTTTCAATAACTGCAAAATGTCTAGAAGGATTAATTTTTCTAAAATCTATTATATGTGTTATTTTTAGTTGTAATATATGCATCATGCAAGCATGAAAATCCCAGCAAATTTCTGATTACATTTAATTATTGTCTACAAGAGCATGATAAAATCTGGGTATATTGAATATACATTATAAGTAGGAATTTTTAAATATACTTTATTGAAATGTGATCAAGAAAATCCAAAGAAATATGCTTGGCATTGATCTTATTACTATATAAATATTTATGTTATACTTATTTTTTTATTATATTATTACACATTACTTATAAGATATGTATGTGCTATTTTTAATAGCTAATTCATGATGCAACTATATTTCAGTTTAAAATTTTTTAGTCAATATAATGTGTTGATAAAGCAATATTTAAAAAGACAATATACATTTAAATTACAGTAAACTATCGTTGAAGATGTTTTTTAATTTAATTTTAATGAATAATAGACATATTATTGCAACCACATTTTGTTCTATATTAAAAGATATGAATATTTTAGGCCATTAAACACTATCACTAAATCACATATTTATTAATTCTGCATTATTAATCTGTTAATACATTAACTATATCCACCTTTGCCTTAAATACTAGAAATATTGACCTAATTTATGTTACATTACTTTGAATTTGATTATTAATATCGTGCCTTGTATTTGTGTAATCATTTTGTCTGATGACAATAAGGGACATAACAAATAACTATAACCCTGTTATACAATATCAGTGTGTGTTTAAAAATGTGTGATACTGTCTCTATGATACTATTTAGTTGTAATCATGTGATATGGTAATAAAAACTTATTTTAAAATGTAAACTATATTTTTTAATAAAAACCAATATAAAATGAATCAAGCATTTTTCATTCAAGACTTACAATGGGCACCACGGAGTATTTGGTTTGCTATGAAATCGCCGTTATCTACAATATCCAAGTATATACACTGATTTTCTTACCATGTCTGTGAATGTGGAACACATGGATCTACAAATCTCCAATCCAGAAACGGAGTATATCGACCGCGTACTGCCAAGAACTATCTCAAAAACTTTTTCAACACCATTTATTAGCAAATACTTAAAAAATATCATGTGGCTCAAATATTCATCTCAATAGACTTACAATTAAATTTGTTATAGTTACAAGCAATTGCCAATCACAGTTTTAATTATTTGCCAATAAATAGCGTTAAAACAAGTTTTCATAAAATTTTGAGATAGATATCTTGGCAGTATGCGAACAATATGAATCGTCGCAGTGAAGATATGTCTCGAGAGAGTTTTTCAGGAGAATTAGTTGTCGGCCAATTGTTCAATCTATAGGGCATCCAGTTCTGCTTCTTTGGATTTCGGTAAAATGGACCAGCTGTCACAATCAAACTGCACACCGAACTACAACTACTTATAATAATTAAACAGGTATTCTTAGAAATCATTTATTTTTCAAAATATAGTCTCAAAAAGTATATAATATTATAAAATAGTCTTATAATAAAACAGTGTAATATTTATTCGTATAATATTATGCAGATGGCTTGGTTCTCACAATAAAATTTATAATTTCATATCGAATAATACCCTTAAATTCTGATTAACAGTACAGAGGAGATGTCACATTTCCACAATCACTGATCAACCAATTTGCTATGAACACTCCATAAGTTCTGAAATAAAAGTAAAATACACCAACTTGTAAAAAGTTTATAAATTTCTACATTTAAAGATAACAATGGGTATAAATTTATTCATCTAGATTCTAGATAATTTCAAATAGCAAAGAGTACAGATATTGTGTGTAAATAAATACAATAATAAAGCATGCAGCTATATAAAAAAAACAATGGCATTAGAGCTGTTAAGATAGCTGATGGGTGTTTGGATGGTATAAAAAATTTAATTCAAAAAAATATCATGCCATCCATGCTAACATAGCACATAAAAAAAAGAAGTTCATATTGGCAATAATAAAAACAATGCAGATTAACCAACATTATACACTTGACAAAAACAATCTTTTTTCATACATTTTAATGTTGTATGTAAAAAATGACATTATTTTATTATAACGGAACGAGGATATGAATATTGAAAAAAAATAATTCGGATCAAGAGATATTATATCTTACCTGCTATTTATGAATATATGTACTTGTTTATATATTGAGTGAATTACACTCCTAACAATAAATGTATTACAAAATTATATATAATAACATATCATTTATGCTACATAAAAATAAAAAATATGATGTATTGGAAGCTTTTCAACAAGAATATGTTATAAAGCAGGGTTTCCCAAGCTATGTTCCGCTGATCCTGAACAGGTGTTCCGTGATAATTTGGAAAATTTTATGTACTGCAACACATTTAAAGATCTTCTTAATAGTAAGAGTTACCCAACCTAAAAAATAAGCTAAGTGTTCGGGTTTGCAAAGTGTTCCATTTTAGGCAAAAGTTTGGGAAACCCTGTTATAAAGAATATATAGTTTATGTGAATTTAAGGTGTTTTAAAATTAAAATGGTCAAATCACATTTTAATTCATGTTGGTAGAATAATTATTTCAAAAAAAATATGTATGTATAATAGAAAAATTGAGGTAATAAATAATTATTTCAAGTGAAAAACTAACTAAGCACAGAAAAAATGATACTGTTACTATTCATCATCGACAAAAAATACTTATTTTATATTCGAGTGAACAAATATGTCAGTTTCCTTACATGATTATAAAACATAACTGATAGTAGATAGCAATAATAACAATAAAAAAGATTATTATTATGAAAATAAATGCATCTCAAATTATAAGTAGGAACCAGCACAATATGTCAGTGAAAAATAATTACACAGAATTCTGGCAATTAAAAATACAAAATTCTATAGATGGAAAAAAAAGAAATGTAGTGAAAATTTAAAAATAAAATGTTGAAAATTGTGTAAATGGCTTCCAAAAAAATATAAGCTTATAAATCGTTTTCGACTAGCAATAATTAACACATCAATTATTTTTAAATGGCAGGGATGTGGTTTTCGAATGATATGAATTATCAATTACTTATTTTAACCATCAATACTAAATGGAACAGTGTGTAACAAAATATTTAAATAGTGCTTTGTGACTTCCAATTTAATTATAAATACAGTATGAATAGCAAAAAATTCTTCGACTGAAAAAAAACCTAATGTATTATAGAATCAGTTTTAT
This sequence comes from Rhyacophila evoluta, assembly GCA_022683975.1. NCBI lineage: Eukaryota > Metazoa > Arthropoda > Insecta > Trichoptera > Rhyacophilidae > Rhyacophila > Rhyacophila evoluta. Next base: position 13,224 of record JAGVSQ010002337.1, on the reverse strand, counting down.
TTATTATAAACACCCTGAATATTTATTTACTATGAGGAAGTTTTAACATTGACTTGAGTTGTTAAAGCTCCTTAATTCAGTCAAAATTTACAAAACTTTTTAAAGTTAAAAGATCAAACACAAAAATAATCCTTATCAATAACTACCGTGATAAAAAAATCAACACATTCCTTAAAAAAGATGTCACAATATTTTATAGTTAAAAGATAAAAATCAATAGAAACTTACTATACCACCCATTACCTTTCTTAAAAATAATTAATTCTATAAAGTGAATTACATTACATTGATAATAAGAATATATTTCTGAGAGCGAAATAAAATCTAAAAAGCCAGAGCGGACTTGAAATTGCGGCGACAATTTGATTTTAATGGATGGAACGCTGCTGCTCCAGAGGAATGCCTCCCTCCTCGATCAACTTCTGGTGGACACCGCTCAAAGCCTACCAACCAATAAGTAACACACAAAATAATATTATATACAAACAAATAAAACAAATATTAAAACATAATGAATGGTTAGTGAGAATGATACAAAACTTTGATACGCCAAAAGAAAATAAAATTTCTATGAATTATTACAGGTTTAGTGATAAGTGAACAAAAAAATGGAGAATCGCTTATATTATCCTATAACCAATTGTGAGTGAATCAATTCAGTGAGGATTGCTTCAGAAATATCTGATGAACACTGTAAAATGTTGATAATCTAATCTATGAATCCTAAAGCCATGCAAATTTCAAAATACAGGACATAGATCAAGATGGATCAAGCAATTGTCTGACAACTTTAGTAGCAATAATATATATTATGAATAGAGTTTTTACCCTGGAAAAGAATGGATCAGGGAGTATAAAATACATAACTGATAAATTCCATGGCATGACTTTTCCAATTTTGCTCATGTGCATATAATTCAATGTTAACAAAAAACACTGATATTTATAATAATTTAGAGTCAATTACATCCTGCCGACCGGCAACCCCACACACACAAGTGATTTGTATTTTTATTGTAATTAGGATAGTTCATGTTCTCTGGAACATTCTCTCGCACAAATACTTTCTGTCCAAAATAATTCATAGAACATAAATTGAATACTACTACTAGAAAGCTTTCTCAAAATTTAGCAAAGCGTCAGATAAAATACAGTTTTCAAATATAGCAGCACTATTGGGTATATTAATTATTATAGCATTAGTGCGATGAAGGTGGACATGCAATATTAACTACAAAAAGAAAAAAATCTATATGGAAACCTCTTGTATCAACAATAACAAGTGTTTAGTTGAAAAATATCACCTCACTGTCCTCAGTCCATATATAAAACAATATTCAATACGCTATGCCAACTTTTTTTCTACTAGCATTAAATAAAAATGCACAACTGTTATGAATTATGCTACATTTAAAGACACATTAAGATTTGAACTAACATAAAAAAAAGTTTTAGCAAAAATAGATGTAATACCACTACAAATTGACATTTGACTGTGCAAATTTACATTGAATTTAAGTTTACAGTGGTAAAACGTTGATTTTTTAATCTACAGGTTCACTATCAGCTTGTTATTTCAACAATAGATTTAACCATGTATATTTTGTCATTTCATTGATTAAAAACTGTGTCAAAATTCCTGCACATGAAATATTGTTTTTCTTTGATAATTTGACTAATCAGTAAGTAAGACTCTTTTAGTAGATGTATCAAACCGATATCTATTTTACTCAACTGGTTGGTTGATATAATTAGCTCCAAAATGTTTATAAATGTCTTGACAATGGTGTGGTATCAGAAATTGCAATAAACAAGCATTTTCTAACCCAAATAAAGATAAATAACAATAATTATTTGACTAATGCAAAAAGAATCATTAATTTCTGATTAATAATTCATTAATATTTTTCATCTCTGTAAAAAAATGTGAAAATAAAAATTGTTAACTTTCCATATATCCCTATTATATTATTAATTAAAAATGGCGAAACATGATTTATGTTAATTAGACAATGTATTGCATTTTTTAAAGTGTCATACATTTAGGGTTTACTGCAAATATTGTACACATCTTCAAGCAAAAAAAAATCTGAATATAAGCATTTTGTACCATTGGTTGAATAATTCTACAAATATTGCAAGCTATTTTAGTAATTTATCCAAAATTCACAAAGAATGAAAATATTATCAGTAAAGGTCAACAATACAATAAAAGTTCAAAAGATCATTACAAATATACTTTTAAAGAATTAATGGAAGGAATTACTAGATAATTATTATATTATTACTGAAACTAGAGTCGAATACAACATGCATGTTAAATGCTATCTATATACATGAAAAAGAATTCAATGATAAAATAGAATTTCAGAATGATTTAGTTGCCGATTTAAAGAAAAATTGTGAAAACCAATATTGATGTCCATACCATTATCAAGACTATAATTATAAATACACTCATGTATAGCTAACATACCTAATCTGAAAAAACTATTTCATGGATTCATGGAATATTTGACTTCAATGAAGTTCAAATGTAGATTACCAGCATAGATCCAGGTTTGAACATAATCGCAACACCTTTGTAAAAACCACAGACGTACTGCGAATTATAAAAATGACTTAACTAACAAACAAAAATTAAGCTGAAGTTCGCGTCTTCGATCAATAAATTTGTACTAGTAATCTACTTTTTTATCTACTTACAATCTATTTTAACGTTCAAAACGAGTAAAATAAGTTACCTTGAAGTATTTGACAGTTTTAACTCTGAGTTCGAGCGTGGCATCCTCGTCGCAGATCATAAGAGTATGTGGATGTTGTTGGAAGGCGGACACGGTCCACATATGGTTTACTCCTTCTTCAATGGCTTTGTACAAGGCAAATGCTTTGTGTGTTCCAGTTATAAGAATCATTACCTAAGAAGATCAAATGAGACAATTTATTTAATAATGTGTGAAACTAAGGAATCTGAAATGAAGTATTGAGATCATTTAATCTTTTTGCATATAACTTAATACCGGCGAGCCTGTCATTGAAAAACTATAGAAAAATTATTGAGTAAAGTTTATCAAAACTGTTTAGTTAAAATAGCATACCTCATTGGCATCCATGACAGTTCCTACTCCAACAGTAAGGGCTTGTTTAGGAACTTTGTTTATATCGTTTCCAAAAAAGCGTGCATTGGCTTCAAGTGTGTCTTGAGCAAGAGTTTTGACACGGGTCCGGGAGACCAAACTTGAGCCTGGCTCGTTAAATGCAATATGACCATCAGGACCAATCCCTGTAATGACAAAATTTAAATTAATACATGTTGCATCGCTGAATAAAAACAAAACTTATAACTTGAATAAAACTCATTAATACTTTTAAGCCATAGTGGCGGCATTTCTTACTTTTTTAACTTGTAGTGTGCCGCGAAATTTTCGAAAAAATGTGAAGTGAAAGATAAAAGGTTGCGGAGCACCGTTGTAAACAATAGATAAAATAAACAAATCATATTGGAAAATCATCAAGAAGTCGCTCAGTAACAATAGATAATGTTCTTATAATTTATGAATTATAGAAAAATAAAAAAACAGATTATATTTAAAAACACGATATTTTTTTCTATAGACTGCAATAAATAATATATAATATTAGCGCTTATTGGATAAATTGATATGAATTAGTTAGAGTTTATTGAATATCAGTTATTACACGAACACGTAAAATCAAATCTATATATAATTAGGAAATATCTAGTGCTTCCGTGTTTTTACTTACTTACTTACTTACTTTTTTCTCACAACGGGGACGATATTTTTCCTCGTAATGAGTATACCATATTAAACTACAAATCTATACTTTATACCATAATAGCATGTATTAAGACTATGATTTGAATAACAAGACATATTTAAGATAATTTTCAAACCTCCAATGAAGAGTTCAATGCCTCCAGCTTCCTTGATTTTGGCCTCAAAGCCATCGCATTCAGCAACTAAATCAGGCGCATTACCATCTAATACATGGACATTGCTAGGATCAATGTCGACATGCTTGAAGAAATTATTCCACATGTAGAAATGGTAGCTCTCTGGATGATTTCTGGGCAGATCTGAAAAAAGAACAAATAATTGAATTCAACACAATTCAAAATATTCTTAAGTGATTATTTTATTTATTTTTAGAACACTGACAGTCAAAAAAATAATATTTATATTATTAATGGGTTTTTAGAATTGAAGTGAAATTAGTTTATTAAAAAAAGTTAAGCAAATATAATCACAATCATATTAATGCACAAAGCATGAGAAACCTTGCATGTGTGCTTACAAATTCATAGATATAGATATACAACACATTAATATATACTTATATATCTGCTGTTTTTAATAATAACTAAATGAGGTAATCAAATTACATCAAAACCCAATTTTAGTTATCAGTGGACCATTGCACAGATGTTTGAAACCTATCATGTTTTTTTGTCAGTTGCTTTAACACAAAACCACAAAAATGGATTTTATTCAACGAAAAACATAATTGTTTTGTTGACAAAACTGTAAAATACTTAGGCACATCAATTTCTAAATATCGAAAATTAATAAACAAGATACAGTGTTGTTAATCTTCATTGATAAAGAATCAAACAAGATAAAATAAAGAAAACTAATTGGCTGACAATCAATCTTCGTGAAAAACAGCCTGTTAAAATAAGTTTTTAAGTTACTAATAATGCACTACATACAAATATAGTTAAAAATTCTATATATCAAAAAAAAAAATACAGAATACATACCAACATACTCATCCATGTTAAACGTCTTGACATATTTAAATGATACTTTTCCAGCTTTGTAAAATTCGATAAGCTTTTTATACATTCCAAGGGGTGTTCCTCCGGTTGGCAGGCCTAGGACAAAGAATTTATCCGGCCCAGCACCAAATTCTTTGATCCTCTTCATCACATACTTGGCAGACCACTCAGCCACAATGTCAGAAGTATCTAAGATCACAAGACGCATCGTGGAAGACTTTGATCACCAAAAGATATCTGTAATGAATAAATTCATCATCATTTAAGAATAATTGATTCAATCTATAAAATGAAATAATCATAAAGTAATAAGAGATATAAAAATGGCCAGATTTTAAAGTATTATGTTATTATTTCATTACTAACATTTTATACAAAAATAAGGTAGTAATGAAAAAGGTATTAATTGATAAGCGTGATAATATTAATGAAATTCATTTGAATAGTGTATTATAATATTAAATTTATAGATGATAAAATTTAATATAATCTTCAAAAATATGTAGCGAACACTATCTGTTATTTAAAAACTGTATTCTTCTCAACAAAACACTGCCTTTTATCAGAAATTTTTATCACTATCACAAAACCACATGAATCGGTTCACCAAACTCATTCATGAATTAACTGTCAACACTTTAGTCCTTCAGCGTTAGAAATACATGCTTATTATTATTTTGTTCATCTCTGAATGTGAATGTACGGATATACATAATTCAAAAAATTATCTTGATATCGTTTTTTCATGAGGAATACTTGATCATTTATGATCATTTTATGAAGTTTTAATCCCTTGAGGTCTAGTTCAGCAACCGAAGTGATGAATTTTCAAAAATGTGAAGGTAAAACAGTATAATATTATTCACAATTCAATGTAAACAATATCAAAATTGATGTGACATTTATCCTCAATGAAATGACGGCTGCAATATAACTACAGTTAAATAAACTACAGCTTTGATGGTCAAACAAACTAAACCTAATGCCTATTTCACATTACACATAGATGTACTACCATATTGTCAATACAATACATTTAATTGATTCTTATGAGCCCCTATTGGCTTCTAAGCATATATGATATGTTAACTAGAATACAATATCTTTGATGAATTCTATTGCCAACATCATTGGATATCAGTTTTCTTATGTAAATCAATAATAAAATGATTTTTTTATTTGATTCACATCGAATCACATGTTGGACTTGCATCTGCACTATGCTAATCAAATATCTTTATTTATACTATGTATCACATTTTAATGTCGAGTATTTTTTAAGAATAAATTTTTGAATAAGAATTCTGACCAACATTATTTTATCATTTTCCATCCCTTACACAGCAGTAATATAGTAAATATCTTGTGAGGCTTCATGCGTGGACTGCATGTAAAAGCAATCATTCATATATAATATCTAATAATCTTAGATAAGCACTTACAAAACTAATAGGAACTAGATTATGTTATCTATGGAGCATTTAATATTCCATTTTTAATATAAAATACGATGGATTCCAAACATTAGAGCCAGATAAATTATATCACATAAACATAATTATTGTTGCGTAATGCAAAAAAGCTCACTCCGGCCATATGGCACTAGTGGCATTAAAAAGTCAATATGCAAAAGAATCAATGAATCAGTCTAGAAACAACTAAGAAAAATAATAATGTAAGCTCTAGGACTGTAACAGTATATGTGTACATTTAGGGACATGCATAACCATTGAGAAACGCAGAGAATCCTCGAATGCAAAATATTTGAATAATATTTAGGCAGTGCAAGAATTTTACGTATTTTTATTTAAGCAAATATAATTTTTCTTAGTAAAAGATGGATAACGTTATAAAAACTATTAGGAAACAACTAATGCCTGATAAAATGTCTTTACTTTTAGATTTGTTTTCATATTAGGTGATCTTCTTTTACGCCTTTAACACGTTTAGGACTCAAATATGAATTTGCTCGAAACCTCCGTATATGCTCTACATATCGTGTTATCAGATTAGTTTTATATATTTTGTGTGGCGTCAATAAATTACACCTGCTGTCACATTATCGAGAATTATTGATAATTTTAAATGTAAGGAAGTTTTTCAGCACATACTTCAGCAGTGAATATGTTAATTTATGCTAATCACTCCATTTGGTTTTTATTTACTTCAAACACAAACTTCAATACAAGCGAAAAAAACCTTTTTAAGTGGTTCGAGGAATAAAATGAGTGCAGTCACTTCACCAACCTATTATATTCTGAACAAGAAATTTAATCGATCGTTTACCATAATAAATATTATCTACTATCAGAATAGTAACAAAAATCTACATACATTTATCACTTCTTTTTATGTATTCATTTTCAAATAAATATTTTAATTTTTAATACCACTTAAACAATAAATAAATCAAGTAAGACAAGTTTTAGAATACATGGTAACATTAAAATCCAATTATACAGATTAAGATTCATATAAAATCTATTGGAATATTTCACTGTTATATTTTGATGTTAATGATATTTTTAATCAATAATTTTGATACATATTAACTACTCACTGCTGCCACTGCTTACTGAAAATAAGACATGAAAAACTTATGCTGCTTTATTTCTGAATGCTGCAGTCAGCTTCATAAGACGTTTGAAATAAATGAAATAGTTCAATATGAGTTAGTTATGTTTTTCAAGTCACATACCAGGAACAAACGCTTAGGACTTAAATGGTTGAGATTAGATGACAAATTTTCACCATCATTCACAATGTGAAAAAAACCAGTGACTTTATTTAAAATTGCTGCTGATTTACTCAGCACATTTTAAATTTAGTGTTCAAGAGTAAGTATCTCAAGCACAAGATGCAAACAAAAAGGTTAGAGAACACCTATTAAATTTAAAATGTAAATTTAGTACAATCAAGTTTTGGTTTAACATTAAACAAGTATAATTTGTTTATTTTGAAGTTCTTAAAACATGTTATCAAATTAATAGTAATAATAATAATAATCATGGATTGTGGTTTTATAATGGAAAAAAATGAACTTTGATTGTGGGTGCAATAAACTAAAATGAGCCAGTGAAAAACAAAATGATAATGCCATTATCACCTTTGTTGAAAATTTATCTCAAACCATTTATTTTTAATAGTTTTGATAATTATTTAATTCTGTCCAGAGTTCCATATCACATAAAGACTTCAGTACATTTAATTCTAGCATATTAATAATTTCTAAAAGGTATTTCAAGTTTTACTGGTACATTACAATAATCAGCATCAATATTTGAAGAATAAATCAAGGTCCCTTCCATTAAATCTCAACAAAAAAAGGTATACATAAGTACAGAGATTTTGAGATCAAGGGTTTAAGGGTACTACAGGAGAGCCGCAACTTTGCCTGCCTGGAGATCACTCGTGGAATTATGTGGAAGGCTGCAAACGTGGGTACTGCTACAGCAAAAAATATTAAATTGAAAATAATTTAATCCTCATTTTCTGTAATATAAATTATGTTTTATTTTCCCATAACAGCAAATCAATCATCCTAACCATCCTGGATAATAATGCACATAATAAATACAGAAGTTTAACATTATCTAAATGATAAGAAATGGCGTTGACAATATATCAATTTACGGAAAAGTATAATGTATAATATCAGTATAATAAATTTCCTGTAAGGCTTTAGAGTAAACTGTAGATTCATATGATCCACTTTCGAAGCGAACATGTATTAAAAAAAGTATGAATATTATCAATTGCCAATCACCAAAAGTTTTTCAATAGCAGACATAAGAAACAATGGAGTTAAGAAAACCAACAACATAGTGCTTTGATTGTGAAGTAAACACGGAATTCTAGAGGCTGAGGAACTGAAAGGTCATCAGATTACACTAGAGGCATTTTCCAGTGTACATGACATCCCACAGTGGATTATAGTACCAATAATAAAAATTGTTTCTAAAACAATAAGACATGTTAAAAGAGTACTCGGCAATAAGTATTGTAGCTGGCTATTTAGTATTTGATTAAGAGGTTTGTTTGCATAACTTAAACATAAGTATAAATATATAAGTCCAAAGATGATAAATCGATAGAGAATAAAAAAAACGTAAGCCACGTTATGGACTTTACAGTCGTAAATTGAACCAAACGAAAAAATATGGACGTCATAAAACAGATTAACTTTTCATGTTTCAAATGTAAATTGACATATGAAAAATCTTGCTCGAATCAGAATCAGTTGCTTACAATTATTCTTCACATCAATTACTATGTATTACTCATCGCATTGCGTCCGTGATAATACCACAATATGCTTGTATGCACATTCCGTTTAAATGCACATTCCGTTGAAATGCACAATCTAACCTACCAAATTTTCAATAACTATTGTAGTATTTTTATTATCAAAATGATATTCATCAACACTGACGGTATAGGGGAAAATTTCAAGTTCAAATCACTATGTCGGCGTCATCTGCCCGGTGGCGTATGTAAGCAAATTGCCAAAAAACGTCCAACTGAAATAAAATACTCACAAAAATTGTAGGTCGGCGTCGACCCGCAGGGAATGCACTTCTTTAACTAATGAAAAATTTGATAGTAAGCAAACAATGGATTCCGTTTTTAAAAGAAATGTAGTCTCATTATCTACGTTATCTTTTTTTTATTTCTGACAAAATAAATAAACAGACAATCAACTCCACTCGCACGACTGTCAAATATATGTATACATTTACATACAAAAAATTACAACGGTCACATGACGTGCCGGTATCAACGGCCAAAAGCAACGTTGCCAGACTAAATTTTAACGCAACAAAACTTAGAAAATTAACCTCCATTGGATATTTTAAT
>JAGVSQ010002336.1:0-23916 GCA_022683975.1 Rhyacophila evoluta | reverse complement strand
ACAAATTAAATTGTACACTTTATATATAAAAGGAAAAGTTTGAAGGATACATTTAAGCTTTTATATAGTTCCAGTTTGTAAGACGTATATAATTATGGCTGGTTTGAAAAACTTTAGTATTAGCTACGTTTTTACATACTCCTTATTTAACCGAGAGGATCCGTGACCGTTGGTTTTCTAAGAAAATTTTCTTCGTTCCTGATTGTTCTTTTATATCGTTATCGTTAACGCTATAAATAATTAATTATATTTCATGAGACTTTTTCTAGAAAACTTTTTCCCTTTCTACTTTTAATACAATTAAAACAATGTCCAGAGAAAAAAATATGTTACATTGAATAAATGAATATCAAATATCTGTCTATAATATATTTAATGATTTCAAAACAACAATCAGCGATAAAAAGTTCTCGTTTTTAACACAAATGTCGAAATGCAAATTTGAATTTTAAATACTTAAATAGTCTTATTTTTTGTAAAAAAAATTTACTTAAATACTATTGAAAATGTTTAATAATTTAAAAGAAGATGTGTAACCGAACATAAATATATTTTGATTATATTATTTTTGAATTATTTGGATCCGCTTATGTGATAATCGAATACGAAAATTTAAATTAATTATTTTGGATAAAATATTAGACATAGACCATATGATTATATTAATGGTTTTGGTAATATTATCATAATTAAGATTCAACTATCAAAAATACCTCTAAATAATGATTATAGACAATTAGTCTTCTGAAAAGTTCAATTTGAGTACAAAGATTTTCAAAAAATATTATTTATGTTCAAACACACAAAATACAGAAAAAAACTTGAATCAAGGCTAAATCTGCAGGTTAGATTGTTTTAATAATAAATAATACAAGTACATTGACACGGTGAATTACTAAAAAAAATTACGTAATAAAAATACAAGATTAAATTATAATATTTTTTATTAGAGAAACGTAAAATATCTTTTAATAGAAGAGTTTTTTACTAACCCATTTTAATGTTAGAGTAGATATCTAAATATGACGAGTATTAGCTATAACTATAAAAAGTTCATAAATGTAACCCCTCGGGTAACGGAAAACTCTCCGTCTCATTACCGTATGTTTAATGGAGGAAATAAATTGTCGGTTGATTACCTGTTCAGCATAAAATGAGAAAAATTGCAATCAGCGTTCTAGCAAAAGAGCTCTTTAATAATATGGAAGTAAATATCAAATTCACTCATCAGAGGTATACAATTTTACATCTAAAATTTAAAAAAAACTTAATTCAAATTCAGGTTGACGCGGCTTACTAAATGCCATTCTGTCTATTTTACTTTACCATAACTAATTATGGCTCCCGGCGAAGATTTATAAATACTGCACGCTAAATTGAGCTATATACTGGGAGTAAAATGATTTGACTAAGAAAATTGTAAATTAAAAACCGGACCAAGCAACTCTCTGATATGCAAAGTAGATTTTATGAGTACTGGCATGATCCGAGTGAAAACAAAGCCGTTTGTAGTGGAATAATACCTTGATTTAATTGAATTCAGCCCCTACTTGGATTTTTGAATAATCTCATATGATTTAAAATATTGATTTATAATTAAACAAAATATACTACAATACTATTTTTTTATAAGAACTTAACTTAAAAGACTTGACTGAGTGACGTGTGTATGGATTGACGCTGAATGACTACTGTCATTCTAAAGATGCTGAAAAATTATTGCAAACTTATCACGTTGAAACTAGTGGAAGAATTTATTTAATAAAAACATTTAATGTTAATTTTATAATAACAGATAATTTTATAATTTCAACTATGAAAGATAAGAATACTTGCGTATTATATTTTATTAAAACATTTCCCCGCAATAAAGGCGACACTGTAAAAACATATCTCAGGTAATTTCATACAGATTTCTTGTAATAGCCATTCCATAGAATGTGGGAGCATTGTACAACACTCGCCTAATTCAAAACAGGTCTGGCAATACGGTCATTAAGGAACACGTCTTGGAGGTAAATACGTACATTTGCCCAGTTTCCTCCACTTAGTGCAATTGAATTTACCTCTGCGTTATATTCTAAGCATACTTTACTATTTGTGTTCAAGATAACTTTTAGTTTACAATAGCTCTAATAATGATATTGTTCGTTTAGTATATTTACCAACTTTTCAAACAACCTTTCACCCAACACACTTTAACACCTAATTTCAGTATTTTTGTTAAGCTTTCAATCATACAGATGTTATATTGTACTTTTTTTTAATTTCTCGCGTATTATTAAAACGTATTTTATAATATATTTTTAGATCCCAACATTGTTTGATTTCCGATAAAAATAATTAAATAGTTTAAATTAATTTTACCCACAATATCGTGATAAAATATCTATCTAAAATTTATCCTCATCAAAAATCATTCAGCTGGATAAAATTTTTTGATAACTTTAAGTATGTTTAGCTAGACACGAATCAAAAGAATTGTAATGAATATAATGATATCATTAAAATACAGTTTAAACGGACATGAGATGATCTATCTGACTGATGTATCTGAGATTTTCTTTCTTAGAGCCAGGAGGAACTATTACAACGCACTGTTTGGGGATGCAGTGATATCACTTCATTTAGAACGAGGAAATAAAAATAGATGGCCAGGCAGCAGCTCAGCACCAAAAAAGGTGAAGCTACGATATTGACCTTCGGATATCCTAAGAATGTTAGAACTTCACCAGCGTCTTCACTGAGCAATTATTCGGCGGAATAATACATAGATGTTACTGGCGGAACAATACTAATATGATTTGGAATAACGCAACAACGACGGTGACGACATATTTTTGAGGGAAATATGCCGTTTTCGTAATCTTCACTTAAAAAGAAACAATACTTTGTAGATGCTAATATTTAAAAAAGGCAGAGAATCGCGTATGTGATGCAAAACATCAAAAGCGATAGTACATTTACCATGTATATTTTGTGACGTTTTTGACTTTGATAAATATATGTACAAAAATGACGGCTTAAGACATAGATTTCCAACCTTTTTTTCCTGTACCCTTCTTGAAAAAAAATTACACCAACTTGCGTTTTTGAAATCAATAAGGTAACCTATAATATATATAATAGTTGGCTGTTTAGGGTCATATATTTTTTATGATGAATGCTCGTAACTGGTTTCTACTCATAACATGTATTTTTTTTTCATTTTTTCACTAAAGAAAGACAAAGTATTTATTGATATATGCTGTCGATGATTTTTAGTTCCAGTAAACACAGATGTTCATTTTATAATACATACAATAATATAAAAAAATATTTATAACTCCGGTTCTATAATTTTAAACAATATAAAACATTATAAGTAAGTAATATTAATGTGTTACAAAATCACCGTATAAAAATCAATGTGTCAAAAAATATGTAAATTACATTGTATTTTAAAATAAATAGTACAATATAATTGAAAGTTTCCTCATTAAAATACGACTTTTTTTATTGATAGCATTCTATTCTAGATAGAATTAAGCTATAATATATGAGTAAATTAATTTAACTCTCATACGTTTTGATTTAAATACAGTGTTTTATTTTATATAAAGGGCGAAATAAATCAAATGATAAAAAATGAATGGCATACTAATATTCAATCTTGTTTTTAATAAACTGCCTTTTTAAATACGCCCTGAAAGGCCAACCTGGTTTACATTACGACTGTGGATCCGGATACAATGTCACCCATGGGCGAAACAGGGATAATTGCACAATGGGTTTAAAGGATTCGCGGGCCGCAAATCGCCTTTAGTGCTTATGTATTTATACCAAACCACCCGCAAACAATATGCGGCTGACCATTAGTGGTCGACCACTGACTTTGCAATACATATGAATATAGCAATATCATTTAGTTATCCATATTCACCATATTTCCCGTTATAAAAATATTGTAAAATAATTATAAAAGTAAGATGTTCATATTTGTGAAACTTATAATTTCATTAACACTTATTTAAATGATGTCGAAAAAAATTAAAAAAAAACTGTTTATCTTTAAAAAAAATAATAAGTTTCACACGTAAAAAATCTATGATTTAAGATTTTATTAGGAATGTAAATAATTCTTACATATAAATGGATTGATGTTAATTCCAGCTGTTATGCAATAATGTTATTTGGCCAATAAATATTTATCTCATATTATTTTTTATGCAAACATTATTTTTGCAGTATATATAAACATTAGATATAATCCTCGTATAATATGATACTCATACGATATATTTTGATGTAATACAGTCTTTAAGTTCAAGAAATAACCCCAAATTGCATGGTACTCAATTTTCCGAAACAAAAACTAACTTCTCACTTTGTTGCATCACTATTTTGTCAGTCAGTACTTTGAAAGTGATATAACATACGGCGTTAAATCGAATATATTTTATTTTCAATTCAAACCATGATAAATAAATTTTATCCATTCTAACAATTATAGTTAACAATAATAAACTAAAGACCGTCAAAGAGTTCACGCCTTAGAATTTAACAAGGTAAACAATGATAGCAAAAAAATTATTGGCATTTCTAATTATTTTATTTTCCCCGCGCTTAAAAAATACAATTATACTTAATAAAAAGTGAAAAAATAATCTAAAATAAAGAAAATGTGTTTTTAATGGGAAACAATGCATTTTACCGAATATTTCTGTAAATGTGTATTCTTGTAAAGCAATTATAAAGAATATTTTGGTAGCAATTTAATTAAATTATTATTGGCAAATGGTTATTATGCCTATCCCCGCGTAGAAGCGACATGCCTTGAAAATCATCAAAGTCACCGCAACGTACTCACTTCGGGTCTTTGTTTAAGTTTGCAAGATAATAAGATGGCAAAGGATTCCATCCGCTACCAGCCGCCGATACTATACCACTCTAATATAGATGGGGTAATTTAAGCGACCCTTGCGGATTTGTTTTGAGGTCTTCACCAATGGAATGAAATAAATGACCTTTAAGCCAGTGGATCACGTACTAGTATGACTACATAAAAGTAATAAAACTATAATTATCGTTTAGAGGATGTACGGAGATCCAATGTAAAACCTGCAAAAGCTTACTATTACCATATATTTTCGCCTAACCTATATTAGTGAAAACCGTACGTATTTTATGAACACAGTCAATGATATAAAATATTCATAGATAATAGTCGCATGACTCGTATGAATTTAAAAATCTTTTATTTATATTTGAGTTAGTAGTTGCCCCTATCTGTTATATTTAGGCATTTTTATAATACAACAAATATTGTTTTATACCATCTCGTATTGTGATTCATGAATGAATCTTGCCAGTTGAAATAAGTGGCCAGCTAAGTTGAAAATAATAAAATAATAAAGCTTTATTTAATATATATATGCACTCCCTTTATTGAACGTCGCCAATAATCTTTATCATCACGCACGCATCGTCTTGTACCACCCCCGATGATAATATTATTTTGTTTCGAGTGCGCTTTTTCTCAACTTTATCAATTTTATACTTAAACTTTTTGAAAATTGAAGACTTCTAAAAGCAAAAATTTAAAAAAAAAAGTCCACCACATAAACTAATATTAATCTCAACAGATCTTTTATGTTTCGTATAGTTGCAAATTTGACATTCAAAAAGTAAAGCTAATGTTTTTACAAACGTTTGAGTTTCCCAAAAATCTTTGACGCTCGTTTTTACTATTCCGTCCATATAATAAGATTTATAAATAATTCTGTAACTCTTAGTGTTCAACTGTAATGTTCTTTATCAGCCCAAAGGTACGATGACTGCGATATATTATACATAAAGAAGAGCTAGATAACGAGCGATAGCAGTCCTTTCAGGCGGGCAAAGCTCCCGACCTCATCGCATGTTGCGGTGCATTGTGCCGGCGCTTATCGCGCACCGGACTGATAAAAGTGCATCTGATGCACTGCCCGCTAATGCAAGTAGTGTTAGTTGTCGGGATTCGAAGCCCGGCGCTGGGGTTTAAGGGAAGCGTGCAGAAGGGAGTGAACCAAATCCTACTAAAACTAACGCATAGCTGCACGAACTTCACATTCCTCTTTTGTTATCAGTACAATTTTCATCACAAAAGACGTAATTTTCACGATAACTCCATATTGATGCGGTAGGGTGCAAAGTTAGTTATTAATGTGATTATTAATTATGTTTTGATAGCTAATACTGGGTTATCACACAACTGCATGCATGACAGCTGCGCACCGGATAACTACACATATAGACAACCGCGCACACGACAGTTGCTCACAACACATCTGCGCACACATTAAAGTGCTCACACTAACACAGAAATTAACATTTTACACTTAATTTACGTAATTATAGTATAGGTAGAGTTTTATATTTTATTTTAAATACTACACAGTTACTGTAATTGAGTAATATAAAATAATTTAATAAATGTAAATCATTTAAAATTGCATATCTTTAAACAAATCCTGAATAAATTGGTATTTGGCAATATTTTACGAAGGTAAATATTATGACGTATTATAATTATTTTTTACATTTTTTAAATAAAAAAAAAATGTTTTACTTATCTACGTCATATTTATATTATTATTTACTACGTCATTTACTGTTATTATAAGTGTCAATTCAATACTAAACTCCACTGTATATTATCATTCAAAATATTTTAGTAATAAAATATGTACTTTACTATAACTGTATTACATAGCAACAATTGTTTTAATATACGAGATATATTAAGACAAGATAACATATGTAAAATATTTTTTTTTACATATTGATTGATAATATAACATAATTTTACCTCATACAAATTTCAGAATATATTTTTGCTGTCTTCACTATTTTATACTTCAATTACCTGATTCATATATACTGATAAAAATACGCTAAATTAATTACTATCTAACTTTATCTTTAAAACTGACTTTTGGGAATTTTATTAATTTCGGCAAATAATGTTGTTAAGGTTGCCATAAAGTAATTAAAGTAGTATGTTAGCAATATAACAACACTTATTTATGTTATACAATTTATTTTATGAATGATAAATTATGTTTATTGTACAATTTACGATAGGCTATATACTTACTATTTCATTTTACATCAAAAACATTTCATCTGTATTTAACAGTCATAGAGACAGGACGATTTGATATATTATATTGCTGAACAAAAGGCATAAACTTCTGTGAATTGTTTGATATGTCAAGTGTTTTGTTCCCGAATTCAAGTTGACAGTCAACAGTCAAAATGGAAATGACTGAAATAATAAAAGCGAATCGGATGAGACAGACGAATAACTGTTGTTTTAATAAAATACACGTAATTGTAAAATAAATATATTAAAGCCTAAATTTTACGGTCGCTTTTTATTTTAAAAACTGCTGTTTTGAATGAAAACATTAAATCGTTGAGTTATTCTGTAAATTTATTTTAATAATAATGACTATATTAATTTATTACATTACTAGAAGTACGGTAGCATGCCTTTATCTATAATGGAGAGCTAAAAAAGCTATCCACGCTATCTTATTTGGCTGAAGATACATACGACATTGGAGCAGGGACCTGAAGCGAATCTAAACATAACTTATTTATTCCCTAAGCCAACTGAAATTCAATCCTCAAAAACCATTCAATACTGTTAACAGTATTTCACTGTGTTCAAGTGGTTACAGTTTCTTAAATAAAACTGTAAAATGCAAGATTGGTTTTTAACAAGTATTTCTAACATAAATGTAGGAGAGATTTATTTAGTGCATGTGGACACAATAAAATATGAAAAACTTCTCCTTTTTTAAAACTTTTAAGATTTTTGATGTTGTTTTACTAATAAAGGGGAATAATTCCTCGAATAATAATTAGCACTTTAAAAACTGTTCTTAAAAAAAAAGCTTTGGAAAAAATGTAAAAGTATATTTATAAAATAAAAGTATCCCAAAATTAACTGTATATTAATAAAATAATTGATCAATCTTAGCTTTTGCTATTTCATTTTATATTTATTTTACTTTATTATTTATTGTTTAACTCAATATAAAAATGGTCGTCAAATTTTTGTATTAGTAACACACAATAGAGTAGTGAAAGAGTATTTGTGTAGCTTTGGATATTACAAAAGTACGGCCAAGACAATTTCCCTGTAAACTTTTACTCTTTACGGAAAATTTCATCAAAGCTAGAAAAATAAATTAAAACTTTCCCATTTATTCGACAAAAGAAATGCAATGCACTTTATTGCAATATTCGCACATAGTGTATAGAGACTTAGAAGCTCAAGTAAAAACCTGGTAATTCAGAACCGAAATTTTTCAATTAAAAATTAAAACATTCATATTATAACGGAATAAAATAAATGAAGATAGAGGTGTAACTATTAAATAAAAAGTATTAAAAATATAGATGTCACTGGTAGCATTTGCCAATCATCACCATCGCATCGATAGATATACCAAATTCCATCTATTTAACCTTAATACATATATAGTAATAATTACACACATACGTGCTTCTTTTTATTACTGCTTACACATCGTTCATTCCAAGAGTGATAAAATTGTAACAATAAAATGAAATAAGTAAACAGAAATTTTTAAATTCATGTGCAAGGACAAAAAGCGTTAAAATAATAGCTATTTTGATTAATTATAATATGTATACGAATACAAAAAGAAAATGAAAGTGAAACCCATGCGTCGCTTTTCTGGGTTCTACAAACTGGGTTAGGTTCTGATAGTTAGACAATTTTTAAATTCAAAAGTTTGCTGATGAAATAAAAAAAAAGCTCTGCCATTTTTGGTATCTACAAAAAATAACGACCAGACGACTGATACATGAATAGAATGTTTGAATTTGCTGATCTGAAAATTTATTAAAAAATATTTTGTCGACAACTTGTCACCAAAGCCCGTGCGCTTACCTCTCGTCTACCATAGGAACTAAAAGTAATTTGATACTATTATATATGCTATAAAAAATGTCATGCTGGATATGAATAATAATTGTAATAATAAACAGATTTACTTGATAATTTTATGTAAACTAAACTTTTCAAACTTATAATACAATATGTATATTAATTTCTCTTCCATCCTACAAAATGTTAGATAATTAATTTACATATTATTATGTCTACGTCAATCACTTTAATCTTCTATGTGAGATACGTTTTAAGTAAATTTTCATTCGTTATTATATAGTGCGAAATGTATGATTATGTATAAAATGATGAAATATAATAATGATTAATTTAATTATAAAACTTATCGACTTTCTCAGAAAACAATAACAACACTTAATTGATAAGATAGTATTTAAATCAATCCAATATTTTAATGGCGTTTTTTTAATGAAATGATTGAAATAAATATTTAATTTGAAGAGATTTTTCAGTAGTTCGTATCTGTATTATTATTCCGGTTATTTTACCAGAGCCGCCGTAAGTAGACTGTAATTCCGGCGCTAATGGATGAATTGCTTTGTTGTATTCGTGTACTATGAAGATAATCTTAGTCAAGTTCGTTCATGTAATGTTTTTAAGGCTTTTTACATTTTAATTATACTTTTAAGATAGAAAATACATAGAAAATAACAAACCACCGTGTTTGAATATTCAATATATTTCATTTTGAAGCATAAATAAATCTACACATTTTTTTTTTGTTTTATGCCAAGTTAGCTCGTTCCCGTGGAGCATATGGATCTACATAGAGTCAAAATATCCACTCTAAAAGTGGAGTATATGAATCTCCACAATGTGCAGACGTCTTGACATATTATTGATTGTCAGACAATTATTCGACCCAATGAGCATCCAGTCCTGCATTTTTGGATTTTTAAAAATCCAACAGATGAAGAGTCGAGTCCACATTCCCCGGATCCCTATGTGTGCACAATACTAACTATACTACCGGGTAGACAAATCTTCAGAGTACCAACAAATACAGAGATACGATATTAAGTTACTGCTAGAATTTAAAAAGTACTGTGAACAAACTAGGAGAAAGTAAACAACTTCACAAGAAGATTTTTTTCATGAGAGCATTTTTTTAATTTTACGCACTAAATCTAATGATTTAATGCTTGTACACAGAATTTAAGCAGTATAGTATATTTTTTAAATTAAAAATAGCTCTGCTAACTAAATTATTATTTTTATTCCCTTAGCTAAATTTTAAGTTTATAAAAAATATAAAAATACACATCTCCGCAATGTAAAGACGTCTCAGTTTTCACTAGAATTGTTTATCAGACGATTACTCAACCCAATTGGCATGTAATCCTGCACTTTTGGATATTTTAAAAATCTGAAATTTATGTGGGAATCAAGCCTGTGTTCCTCGGATTGCTATACGCGCAAGATAAACTCTACGCTACCTGAGAGACAAATAACAATATAACAATAAAGAAACAATACTATATAATACTGGAATCATTTCTAAGTCTTACCTTCTCTATTTTTACACTACTTCTACTGTTTTTGCTGTCACTAATTTCCACGGTAATATTGAAATATTCAACTCAACAAAATAACATAGATAATGAGAAATAATAATAAATTTGTTTTTGTATCTTTGTTTCCAGCTATTGTTTTTTGAAATGTCAATATTTGAAAATAGAACATTTTTTTTTTTTTCAAAAGTTATTTTAAATGTTCAAATTTTTAATAATAACTGGCTACATGGAATAGAAATAAACGAAATGAAGTGCTGCATTTTTGAGTATATAAAAAATTCCTGCATAGAAATTAGCGCACTTACATCCCGACCACTGAGAGAGAGGTCACACATCAATTTTGTATCCTGTAAAATTTCAACTTTGCAATGTATATAAAGATAAATAAATTTCGCAAATGATATTTGCAATAAAGTTTCTTTTCATTTATAACGTCAAAGCAACAACGTGTAATATACTTGCCACAAAGTAGTTATAATGACTAATTTATGACATCCATTAGAGTGGAAGCTCACTTCATTTTCAATATCATGTATTGTAAAATTCCTTCGTAGAATGGTTATCCGATTATATTGTATTCCTAAGATATAATTTTAGGCAGGTATAACTTTGTTGTCTGTGTAAGAGTATGTCCGTCCCAATTAAAATCAACCGCTATTTAGTGAAATTTAAACCAGTCCGCTGCGTCCGCTATTATTATGATTGGAGGAAACCCGAATAGGCCTCGCCATATGTATAAGTATTATCGAGATTTTGAACACAATGCTGATAACAGTTTCAAATATTGTTTAGGGATATGGCCATTAAGCGAATACTTACCTTTAGATAAGACGAAAGATTGTATTTAATTGCTTTTAACATTTCAATAGCAGTACCTTCAGTTGTTAAATCGATTGTTATTGAAACTCTCAAGGAAGACAAAATATAACGAATATTTACTATCTTTGTTTTATTATCGGGCCGCACATATTAATGCTAAAAAGAAGAAATCATTCGTGGATAAAAACATATAAAATTACCGATTTTCTTAATTCGGCAAGTTAAATTAATTTTTAAAATTGTTTCATATAAACATCTCTTATCAATATTGAGAAGAACCATTTCTTTGTGATTTTTTATTGGTAAAAATAAACGTAGAAAATAGGTAGGTATAAACAAAAAAGAAGCTAAGAGAATAGGAAGGGAAAAGATTGCAATATTTTGCAAACGACGGAGAATATTTTTACCGTGGCAAGATATGGTTTTATTGAGTTACACATGTTTATTAAAATTTTAGTTCACAAATTTAAATTTTAAAAATTATTCATTGTAAAATTAGAATGTTGATTCAATTAAAACATCTACAATTTATAATTACAAGTCAAAAACGTTCCAAATACATATTGGCTAACATAGAAGTCTATTTAAAAAAAAGAATAAATAATAGGGTCACTTTCCTTCATTAAAACTTATTTTACAACTTGATAATTATTTTAATTTAAATCTCTATTGGTCAATAAACTTTATTAACAATTTATCAATATAACCTTATTGACTTATCTAAATCGGGTTGATATACAAATAAATATTGTATGAGTTGATACTCTTGTGGTAGTCGTGTGGTAATTATTTGCGGCATGTTCCGTTTTCTCTCCTTATTCCAAAATATTCCCAGTATCAATCAGATATTATATCGGCATCGTTTCTTCTCAGAGCTCCGCTAAAGATTCCTTTGATCTTTTTCATATGATTCAGAATCGTGAAGTAACACAACCAGAATGTAAATACGAAATTCCATATAAAGATATTCATTGACAAAAACCAGTAAACTAAATTAAAATCAATATAAATGCTAAATAAATTAAGCTATAATGTATCTCTTTTTAAATATCCTGGATATTAGCTTATTAAAATATTCATTTACTACGTAACGAACAATTCGCGTAGTAACTTCATTAAGATGATAAACATTTGCCTTAGTTTCCATCTCCTGTTTCTTTTTTCTTATCAATTATTCACGCTACGGAGAGGAATGGGGAGCCTCTACGACGACAATGTTTTTCTGCTTCAGATGAAAAATGTGTGTGTAAATGTTTTTTTAATGAAAGAGTATATATTTTTGGTTTTGTTAGGCGACAGTAAAATTTTTCGTCGTTTTGTCGCAAAAACACACTCTCACACACTATTCCACAAAATATACTCGAATACATATGTATATGTTCTTTGTACTGTGTGTGTTATAAGAATATCTGTGTAAGCGTAATGGAATTTTAGCCGCAAATCGAGTGTGTAGGTATTCTTACTTGATCATTTTTTTGGTAAATTGCTTCTTTTTCTGTTAAAAGTCGCTTACATTTGAAAATTTCAAGTATATTATATATCTCCATCTTGAGAAATTTTATTTTTATCCATTTAATATTTTTCAATAAAACATTTCTTAATTTGTGAAAGAATCATGTTTGTATATTTTAGGCATTCTTTTGGACCATTTATAATCAATCACATACGTATTCATTATCTGGATTTTTGCTATCAACATTTTTGGTTGTATAGATATACAATATTAGTTTATATTTCAGTTTGAAATTTTTTTAAGCAACTAAATTAACAATATATTCTTAAATAGTTATGTAGGTAAATGTATTATTATTTAATTTTACGAATCCTGTTTTCGTGCTTTTTTAGAAATATTTAAAAACCGTAATGATAGGAGGTAATAATTTTTTTATATTAATTATTATTATAAAGCGTTTTAATTTTTATGGTATTTTTTATGATTTATTTTATGGTTTGATGACGAATAGTTTTATGAGTAATGACTATGGCTGGTGTAAATTGTATGTAAATGTATACTCACAGATTGTCCGTGGGACAAAAATTCCAAAAACAAAACTCGCTTCGCAAAATCATGAGTTTCATAAAAAATATATAAAAAACAATTACATTTTGTTCATAAGACATGATTGCTTCTAGATAGGAAAAAAACTTGACACGAAAATTATCAAAAGTAAGAAAAATATCTATCATGCAATTTTATTTAATTACTTACAAATAAATATAGTCATTATATAATCTGTATGCAAGCTAGCAAACTTATTTCTGGTTATTATAAATTAACATAGAACAGATCCAAAATTCATAGATTTTAATTTAATTTAAAAATCTTCAATCTGTCACATTAATAGATTGAGCGGTTGGATGATAATCAATAGTCTAGAAAAACTGTTTAACATATGCTCTAGGCTTAAAGCGGTTATAAATAAAATGATATGCATCAATGACAGTCAGACTACAGTGTATCTTTTTCATTTTTGATAATTAAAGATCTAGACGATGTGTTTTATTTTAAAAATAAACTAGTTTATTTCATATATATATTTCAGTCTCAAACTTACACAATGATGGAACAGAAAAAGCAGTTAGATATCGTCACGGGCGCAATTAAAGCAACTTGTTCAATTTGAGTAAACTGAAATGTGTAAAAATAACTCTGTCGTTTCTCAGAAGCAGCTATTGCCAAAATTAAAGCCCCATGGATGCTCCTTATATTTATTCAAAACTTATCACATTACGCAGAACTGTACTTTATTTAATTAATAACTTTGTAATTCTTTGTATTAAAAATATTTTTTCAACATTTGACGTAATATTTTTACAGTATTTCTATTTCAGTGGATATAAAAAGGCGTATTTTATAATGAATATACGGGCTGTTTTTAAGTATTAAATAAATTGTTGAGTGTTTTTTTTAGTCTAAAGTGAGTCTTAAGAATTAAAAGAAAATGAAATGAAATTGTATTTAGTTTAGATTGAAAACCACAATTACCAATTTAGCTTTACAGTTTCGATTCTAAATAGAATTCTTGTGAAACCTATAGTAAGTTTACTAAAAAATGCATACCTTTTAGCACTGGCATTTTCCAAAAGTAAATTCTTTAGCGATCGAATTCTAGAGATAGTAAACATAGCATTGCAAATTTTTTGGTAATATAAACTTTAGGTGATTTAATTTAAAATGAAAATGGTATTAATTTTACTTTGAGCGAAATAAACATTTATATTAGTTTTGTGATGACATATGGCTTATATGACCCATTTATAATATAATATATTGTTGACATATAGCACAAAGACAATTACATCGTTTATTACAAATGTTTTAGCTTTAGCAATTTTCAGAAAACCATATACAAGGAAAAACAATTTTAACAAACAAGATTATCTCCATATTATGGAGTTTTACATGCTTCGCATGCCTGAGAGCGGACGTGAAAAAATCAACTTTACATTAAGCTATCAAACGTTGAAGAAAGAAAATGGGAACATGCTTTCACTGTCATTTTACTTTCTGTTACTTCAAACTAGACATGTAAACTACCTTTGTTAATCATTTTATTTGATCTACTCAATTTTATTGCTTGTCATTATTTATTGACGTCATTAGTCATAAACAAATTTTCGTTTTTGTCTTTATGTTACATAATATAATATATAATTATACGTGTGAGCATTGATATAGAAGTGAAGTATATGGATCTCCGTAATGTGAAAACAAGCCTTCAACACAATAGATATCTAGTACTACATTTTTTGGATTTTAAAATATACCACTAATGGTATTATTATTCTAAAACAATAAAATCATTTAATCAAAATTTTCAGGTTCATCATCTATTTGATTTTTTTGAAAAATACGGGCGCTTTTAATGAAAATCAAAGCTTTTAATTCACTTAAATAAAGTTAAAGGATAACCGATTTCTGTGAAGTAATTTTTAACACAGCGAATTGGTGGCAACTTTGCGCCAAAGCTCGACACTAGAGAAGGTCTCACGTATCTTCATTCGCCGGTTTACGTAAAACTTTATGCGATAAAAACGC
This sequence comes from Rhyacophila evoluta, assembly GCA_022683975.1. Lineage (NCBI taxonomy): Eukaryota > Metazoa > Arthropoda > Insecta > Trichoptera > Rhyacophilidae > Rhyacophila > Rhyacophila evoluta. The sequence continues at coordinate 8,576 of JAGVSQ010002336.1, read as the reverse complement.
GACCGAATAAATGTTACATTTATAACGCTTTATAGACCTACAATAAAAAAAGTTGTTCGTCACAACAACTCTCGCTAACTTGCGATGTCAAAAAACAATATTTTTATTTCGGAAATTGACACTTACGAAAATGTGATTTTGTCTTTTAAGAAAAAAATCTAACTTCAATTTTACAAATATGACATTATCACGAATACATTTTCGTATTTTTTTTTATCATTAATTGTTGTATATAAAATAATCACATAGTTTTATACGTATATTATTCTCGCAAGCTTCAATTTATTATATATTTTTATTTAAAATTAGTGCTATTTGTATTATCTTAACATGCAATCAATGGCTTGGAAAAGACGAGTTTCAAAGATAAAAAGTATTTTTTCTTCGAATATTTGTATTTAGTTTCTTAAAATCTTAAGATATCTTGAATATTGTAGAGAAATATTTTTCTAATTGTAATATATAAGCTATCAGCAAAAAGTAAATGCCATAAAGAATATTAGTATACGTAATATATTGAATTTCACTTACAAATAAATATTATGTAAACTTAATAATTTAATGTATATTTAGGACGTATACACTAAATTTTATTTGACATTATTCTTGTTCCGATAGTAATGAGTTAAAGAAGAAAGTCCACGCTTCTAATTTTCGATGGTATACTCTATAAAATACAAAGACAATTGTTTTAAGAAAAACGTGTGTGGCAATATCATAATATAGAATATTTCATGGAAGTAAGAGCTTTTATAGGTGATTTAATATCAATTATAAAGCTAACTATATTATTTAAGGATATTATTTGTGTTTCTGTCTGTGATTTAAATCTCAACAAATTAATAGCTTTATTTTATTCGAAATATTAAAAAATTAAAAATTTAAACACACTACCTACCTACTTGAAGCCTAAATTGGCTGATACACGGTAGTTTTATTTTGCATGACTACTCAATAACAAAAATATATAAAAGCGGCGTGGGAAAATTGATGAACTGATTCTTATTTTACAAAATTCGGATAGTTACCACAGACAATTTAATATACTTTGCTCTCTATTAACTACTTTTTTTATTTTATACTTTAATTGTTAATTTAAACAATTTTAAGAGAATATTATTAATATTGTACACAACACAATTGTACTAAACATGTTGGGAGAAAAATAGACTAACTCGGAATGTAAATTATATTTATTAAATAATAGAATCATCAGAAAAATTCTGGTTCATCAATATCATTAAAAGTAGTTTTTAATCTAATTTCATTACATTTTTTTCGAAGCGATATAAAAAAGTGAGACTGATATCTAATATTTTCTATTATATTTAAAATTTCAACTCAGGCCATATTTTAAAATTGCATTCTTTCCATTATTCACAATTCTATTAGTATTTATATTTTAATATTTTTTTTATCATTGTGATATTGAAGACGTCAATAATAAGAATGATTAATTTTAGTATTACGAGATATATAAATATTCTAAAGTTTCTTGTTCGTTATTAGTTATAATATATTAGCCATATAAACGCTAATATCTAATGTCAAAAGTCAAAAAATTCCTACGAATATCTAAAGATTACTATCAATTTTTGATGATTATTTGAGAAATATTTTTATCTTGCTCATTGTGAGTCCATATGTTAAAGATAAAATAATATTCGATGTAGAGCATAATTATTTTAATTTAAAAAAATGTTTTGAATAAAATTCTTTGAATGATATGACTGAATCACAATACTAAATAAAACAAAACATTTTTTTTAATTGTGGTAAACACGCTTCCGTGAACATTTTCAACGGAGAATGAATGCGTTTTACTGCTTACTTCATAGTGTGAATGCATACATGTATACGCATTTCAAAAAGCTAAAAGTGGAAATGCACACACAACTCGTAAATATTTTTAAAATTCATTTTAGTACTAGAATTTTGCATTCCATTTTTAATCCCTCTACATATACAATTCAAATCTGGATTTTTTTATGGTGCCGTGTATTTTTGTTTTGTGTTTAAAAAAATATTTTATTAGAATTTGTTCAAACATCAATTCAAGGATATATTCGTTCTGTTATGATCCAAAATAATAATTGTATGAAAAAATAATTATTATCAGTTTTGGATATCGTTTCTCAATTATTCGTGGATTTGTCCGACGTCAAAGATTCCTTCGAAGATAATCTCGAATTCGTAAAAAAACCACTTGGTATTCTGGATTTGAATAACTATTTTTGTCAGGGAGTTATTGAAATAGGGATTATTAGTAATGACTCTTGCTTAATTGAATAGATTTTGAATCTTCATAAAATTGTATTTTATTCTGACCATATTGTGTTACAAGTTAATCAAAATGAAGACAATATTATTAGACGGTTAACTGGCCGGTTAAGGGGCCATTTATACTTTAAAGTCTGGGCAACTCGCTTAAATCATGTGATCTCACTTGATCTTATAATTCAATTGTAAAAAACAGGGTCGACAGGTAAAGGTGACACAATTGGTGTGTAAACAAAGTAAATTACTAATTTTAATATTTTAAAATATCATTATAATAAACAAATTTAAGTCATAAATAAAGTCATCAAGCTGTAAACAAGGTCATGTTACATTCTTTGATCTTTTCGAATATCAAATTAAGGTAAGGAAGTTAAATATATATTGAAGTACAGAAACATAATAAATTGGTTAATACTTATAGTTCGAGTTTATTCAAGCTATTAAATAAACAAGGGTGTAACAGATTGCATATTTTTTAAACAAGTAAACAACTGGAAATGCAGTATACAGATGTTCATGCTATGAAGACCTTTGATACCATCCAATTTTTTTGATTAGATACAAATCTTAATGCAGAATCAAGAGTAATAAATACTAACAACTTAGCCACTCTGGTGAAATCATATAAAATATTTCTACTCTAATAAATATAAACCCAACTCTATTTTTAAAGGGCTTTAAAATGATACAGTCAGACGGAAAGAACCAATGTTGTTTTTAAATTCATTTGCACCTACTCAATTCGCAGAAGCAATTATGATAAATATTTTCAATTTCACGCGTTATTTTATTTCGGTGTTCAATAAATGGTATCGAATTGCATAAGGTATAATTCTACCTATCCTTTACCGGGATAAATCGCACAGATACTAATGAGAGCATTTCAAAAAAATAAACAATAGCCAGATAATAACCAAAAAGCAAGCGCGCGAACTCGTTATCACAATCTATTTTTATATTTTTTATAGTTTTTATTATTACCTTTTATACGTGATTTGTATACCACAATTTTGTTGTTTTTTCAAATTACACGGTTCTTAAGTTTAGGGAAGCAATGTTCGATTGTTCTATGTATTTTTCACGTTTTTTGCTGGAAAGTATTAATCGTGTAAAAAAGAGCTAGTATACGTAAGTTTATTGAAATTTTAAACATATGCGAGATGATCTAACTTGTCACAATAAAAAAATGTATTCAAGTCTTGGTACTTAAATTATAACAAAAACATTATATAAACGGTCATCAATTAGTCACAAAATTGCGTGCTTTTGAATCGTTCATTACCAATGGTAGAAAAGTAACTTGTCGTCGATTCATCAAAAATCAACGTCAATATTTTTTTTTACATATACCATGTTCGTTTCTAACGTGGAGCATATGAATCTACACCAGTTGAAAACATTCACTCCGAAAGTGGAGTATATGGATCTCCACAATGTGAAGACGTCTTGACAGATTATTTTTCACGAGAATTGCTTGTCAGACAATTACTCAACCCAATGGGCATATAGTCCTGCATTTTCGGATTTTAAAAATCCAACAGATGGGGAATCCAGCCCGCATTCCCCAGATTGCTAGGCGCGCATGCTATCAACTACGCAACCGGGGAGAAAAATATGTGTTTAACTGGATAACAGTGACTGAAAACCAATCATACTATAAAAAATGGCCAAATAAACCATCACACTATGATATTACACAAGATTAACGTATTTTTTAGTGAAACTGATAAAACAATAATATACACGCAGTTGTTAAATTAATTGTGAGATTTGCATCGACGATTTTAATGTAATTATCCGATCCTTAAAGAAAGCTATAATAAGAAAACTGAGTTATTTATAACATCTTTGGCATCTCTGAACCTTGTGCAAATTTACCAAGTAATTATGTTTGTAAATTTGAACTCTTTGCAAATGCAATTTAACTGTTCATTATCAAGCCCTCTCAAAGCAAAGTATTTCAAGTCTTCGGGCAATAATAACAAAACTCTATAAAAGTTCTTTTTCTCGAATAAAAGTATGTTTTTCTTAAACGCTAACGTAAATTTTAATTGTTTTTTATGTTACCTAAATAAAAATAAATCCCAGATATTTTCATAAAATATTTAAGAAACGACAGTGTACAGAAAATATTTTATTTAAATTAGTCAATACCATATATTGTAGTGATATGGTATTCAATTTTTCGTAATTTAGTGAGCTCTATACTCTATAAACATGAATTTGTAATCAGTAGTATATATTATAGATATAAATTTATACTAAGCCTGAGTTTATGCTTAAAACTTTCTTCAACCCCATATGTTTCAATATAAATATAATATTGACGATTTTTTTTTATAATTAAATATTGTCAAACTAAATGGTGATCGATTAGCTATACCAATTATGATACAATAGTACTTATTCGAACAGTATAACTTTGAGCACATGTGCTTGTGTAACAGTCGATTGATTTCATTTTTTTTTATTTATTATGAACGTTAGAGAAATATATTTTTATTCTTAATCTTTTCATTTCATAAGCTTTAGCACAGATCAAAATTACACTGGCTATGGAATCCTCAATATTTTGTATACTTCCATATTTAAAAATAATTAATGTTTACAGTTGAAGAATATGATTATACTTTGGGAATACGAAATAAAACATACATACTATAATGATCATTGGTTTCAGTTATATATGTTTTATATTATAAAGAGTAATTATTATATCGTTTATAATATATTATGCTTGATTGGACGAACCTAATTGTTTTGAAATATATTTTGTACTTTTCATTAAGGATCAAATACGAGTAGCACAGCGTAATTGAAAATTTGAATACTAACCCAGATAATTGTTATAATAGTCGAGCAGCCGTATTTAATCAACAACTATATTCCACAGGCGGTAAAATAAATAAAGCTCAAAAACTAAAAGTAAGTTAATTTCGATATTAAAAAAAAAAATCTGATGCTGAGAATTTTTTTTAGGATATTATAGGTAAATCTGCTTTACAGTTTCTATATCGATTGATAGTGTTTAACTCTTACATCACTGAAACAAAAAATGTGGTTTTGTGCATACATATTTTAACTGGTCCAAGTGTATAGTTAATAAAATATTTTTTAATGAAAATTATTCAAAATCTGCTAGATGAATTATTTTAATTAGCTATAAAAATAATTATACAATGTATTAAGTAACAAAGTAGACGATATGTTTACGTAAATATCGGTTACTGACTGATCTTTATAGCTAGCCGCACAAAATTCTTCTACTCTTCTTCTTTGATGCGTAATGGCATTATTCAAATGGGTTACCGGTCTAATACACATACACCAACGTGATTAAGTACACACGTGCATACACCGGTTCTAGATTTAATACATAATTACAATTTCTGTTTATATATTTTTTTTATTTTTTAATGATATCATTGAAATCATGCGGGTTTCACAAAGAAAAAATACAGTTTCAATATCTTATAATTAGTATATTAAATTTGGAGAAATATAACTAAATATAAGGATTGGTCACTCACTATCCATCACCGGGTGTAGAGTGTTTAAAAAGTATCTATTTGATGATGAGTTAAGAGCTTAGAAGACCACATGTTGAGTACGGCTGTATTTACTATGTAAAACTTTTTGACAAAGGAAATGTATAACATTAATAGTACATTGAAATGCTAGAGAAAACTTTTTCAATGTACATAGTGGAAATTTAATTCTATACTTAACTGAAACTAAACTATATTCAAAATTGCTAGATAAATTCATGGGCTGGTGCACCCGCCTCTGCTCTCCTGCAGAAGAAAACCAGTTTGAGCATGAAATACTATCAAAGGTAAAACGAGCTTCGCGTTCGCAATTCGCAGTACAAACTTCATTAACAAAAGCACTGTTGAAATCGTAATCAGAGCAATTCATTGACTTTATACAGCGGCCCAACGAACTTTCTCTTCATGCTGCATATGTATACTCTTTTAGTTCAGTGGTCTTCAAATGGAGGGTATATGTCCAAAGTGAAGTTATCCTACTGTGTTAAAATTTAAAGGAGAACATTTTGAACAACTATTTTTAGTAAGGAAAAACAATATAAAAATATATCTAAAAAATGCTTGTTCAAAATGGTTTACTTTAAAGTTTACCATATTAGAATGCGTGTTCTTTTGAAATAGAACTCTTGATATATTTTTTGAAATCAGAACAACTTTACCTATAAGACATAAATATGTTCGCCACTTTGTTCCGAAGTCAAATTTATGTACTTTACAGAAACACCAGAACCACTAAGAACCACAATTTATCTAATTTTTATGTATAAAACAATATTAGGAAAGTAATGTATACGAATATTTTTTTAAATTACTATTATGTGTTCATTATTTGCTTCACTTCTCAATCTCTGAATGACTATGACTAAATGTAAACTTTCCCTCTGTTATTTGGAAATCTGTGATAAATAATCTTTACTAACATATTTACAAAAATATAATGAACACAACTTTTAAGATGCAAAAATCATTAAGTCATATTACGGTGGAGAGTTTTAGAGAAAATTTTCATAACGTCCCCGGATTTCGAGCTTAGAATAACTTACAAAATATATTACTTACATTAACGAAATCTCTACTAGTTACTATTCTAGAATATACAATAGTAATAAGGTTGTATAAATATCATCCCTGCGTTATTGGAATATTACAAATTAAATGTCATGAATTTGAACACCTGTGTAGAAATTGCTGCTACTAAAGTAATTGTGGTACAAACTGTAAATAAAAAGATTTTTAAATGGTCCATCGAGCCGCTTCGTTTCATGTTCCAGGTAAATAGAGCTTGATATATCTTTTTTAAACACCAAAAATTGTATCCCAATTATTAAAAAACCGCAATCCATATCCATCATCACGAAAAATATTGTTACGAATTTTTAATGATTGAAATCAATCATACATTTTTATATATTTCTTTTTACTTGCTTGCGTGGCGAAGTTTAAAATTCAAATTGCATCATCCGATAATCGAAATGACTTTATATGTCGGTTAAAAGGGACAAGCATCTTGAGTCTGTTATGGGACCGGTTAGCTAATGTAACTTGATTGTTTTCTATGATTTTCTAGATTCTAAAAACTTGTATCTAACTAACGTCAATCAAAAAGATCTTTTTTTAGCAAATCTTGATATTAATAGGGTTTTGCCAAAATAGGAAATGTATGCATTGCAGTGCACCCTAGCTATAATAACTTGGGAAAAGGCTCCCGGACACTTTGAACAAGACTTTACTTTAATTATGACACGGTGTACTCGTATAATGGGTATGAAGATGATAAGTATGAGAGAATAAAACTCAAGTCCTTAAGATTAGGTATAAATAATGTGAATACAAATAATTATCTGAGTAAAAAATATCTTTTAGAACTTAAAAGATTGCCAGTCTAATTTAACTATAGTAAATTTTAAATTATAATACTGAAGTTGCTTTCACATATTATGAAATCGATATTTTATAGTAAAATAAACATTTAATTTTTTTAAGTTTGTGTTTTTATTGTTTTGGTTGAATTTAAATATTATATTTAATTTATATTTCCAACTTTGGTTTGATTTTTGAGATGATACATTTATAATCATTAAGATGACACATTTAGCGACCGCACGCTATTTAAATTTTGAGAGACGAATTCGAGAGAAAAAAAATACAAATTGAGATGCTTCAGTCTTGTTTTATATATATTATTAAAAACTGGAATAGAGAGGCTATTGAGTCATATCAATAGACATGAAATTCTTATATAACGCCCGAAAATTTCCTATGTCATGTGAGTCGTGAAAATGATTTATTTTTTAAAATCTACTCTCTTTACTAGTAATATCTAAGCCTATGTGAAGAATATATAATCCCTAAATTATTGAATCGATAGAAAACGTTTTTATGTCAAGTGCTTACTAAACTTTACGACAGCTTATTGTTTTTAAACATAGAAAGTTTTCTCGTGTCATACAATTTTGACATCGGAAAGAATAATTATGTCGGTAAATTTAACGTAATCCTTAAAGAGAAAATGTTGAAAATTGAATTCATTGCCCGGCTGTTTCTGGGAGAAACTTCGTCAAAAATGATACCATAAACTATCTTCTCGGCATCCCGGGTGGCGTAACTCAACTCTGCTGGACCAAAAAATTCACCATAAATTCCCCTTTACACAGCAACTAATCACTAAAAAAGTAAAAGTAATAAAATTTAGCTCGGGACTTGCACGGCCAAGTCGGTCTCGACGAGCACATCTCGATGAAGCCAAAA
>JAGVSQ010002335.1:0-23659 GCA_022683975.1 Rhyacophila evoluta | reverse complement strand
ATCGTCATATATAGGTTTATATTTTGTCTATATATGACGATATGGCGACACAAAAATTCCACGAAAGATATATTTGGGTAGTTTTAATTGTATGCACTAATTAAGTACTTACAACTTTTAAAGTTTTATTACAAAATTTTAAAGTTTACAAACTTAAGGCTTCAATTCATAAAATACCATGAGCTATTATTAAGCAACTCACTTTATCTAGCTTGTACATATTTTTTTTTAAATTAACAGGATGAACTATGTTGACAATTTTAGTCAATAAAAAATTAAAGTTTTGTTTTTTATAAAAAAGGTCAGAAAAAAATTGTGTTAAAATAACATCAAACGAACAAGTCACGGTAAATTAATTTATTATAATAATTTTTGTTTCCAAATTGAAGATGTGTAAAATGAAAAACGTATTTAATGTATAGATTTATAATTTATAATATCATAGTCTACAAAAAATGAAGAAAAAAAATGTTTCGCAAGACACAATGAAGTTTGCAAAAAAATAGTAAAAGTTTAACATAGAAATTTGATTGATCGCTTCAATTTAATTCAACTATCTTGATAACTTAAGTAGCTGAAATATGTTGTAAAATAAGATGTCTGTAACCATTATATATATATAAACAAGAATAAACATAAGGCTATACTAGCATACACTTACATACACCATAGACTTGGAACTGCGTAATAATATAATATATTTGAAGGTGAGTTTTGAAGGCAATGTGGCACCTATAAATAGTGATGAGGGATTTACTGGGAATTCCGCAAGAACTTCATTCTTGTTGACAAAATAAAATCATAACAACTTTCAAAATTATAAACGTATTTATAGTATATATTAGCACTCTAATTTAAGTTCGCATACTCGTGCTATATTTAATGTAAACATTAAAAAGAATACATGCACTTGTTTTAATAATCTTTATAATTTGTTAAGTGTAAAATCTCTAAAATCAAACTTATGTCTTATTATTTGCAATTATTTAAATAAAATCAGGTGTTCTTATAATTTTCGATATGGCAATACTGCGATGAACGATAGAATAGTTCTTAATTTGAAAGTATCTTTTGAATTGGTGAATAAAATTTTCAATGTCTAGGTTTTTTTAGCCTCTGCGAATATTTTCAAAACTCTTTGGCTTAGCTTAATTTTTGACATTTCCTTTATTTGATCTACTTATAATATTAATTCACAGTTACTTAAGCGCGATGTAAAATAAATCGTATCGAAACGAACGCAACGGTCTGGCATACACGCAAGTCTTACATTCAATAAACAAAGTTGCCAGTTTATACGGAAGAAGACAGCACGCACTGTTTCATACTTTTTTACGATTTTTTCCATTACTATACATTTGATTATGTTACTCCATCATAAGTTTATTGTCCAGATTTCGAAAAACAGATTAGGTGTTTTTTATCAGTCGTCTTATACTAACCTAAAAAACCTCTTTATTATTTAAACCGAGCGTGACTTGAACAGTGTACGTAATTTTGTTCACAAGTAACGTATTATTATAATGTTCGCTTTTTGAGCTTTGGGCCATCAATAATCCTTATCAAATTCATGACACGAAAGAAATTTCATCAGCGACAAAGGAAATATTTTGTAGTTTCCAGGTTTTTTACACTTAACCGATTTTTTATATCATATTATATAACCATAATAATAAATTTAGTTTTGTAACCCAATTTTTAAATTTTTAGTTTACATTTTCAAAGCTCTACTGTATATATTTTAATAACACGGTCTACTAGATGAAACTCAAAATTATAAAAGCGTATTTACATAATCAATAGAAATAAAACACACACAACATTTTCTTCAATTAACACAAATACATTTTCTTTTCTAATATAAATACCTCAAATTTCCTTCTATTATTTATTGTTGTAATTATATATTATTTTATAATATCAATAATATAATACCTAAATTTATGAGCATTTATATAGATTCTTATACAAACTTTGATATCTTTAGGTTGTTTAAAAACACCTTTATAAAATATACTTATGAATCTGGAGCAAAAATTCTCAAATTTCAAAATGTTGTTATTTTGTATCTATCAAGCGTATCAGTCAACTAGTGAAATATAAACAAAGGGATGTTTTCTAAATGTTCAATTTTTTTTTGCTAAATCTTCATTTTATAATAATTTATCGTGTCTTACTTAAAATTTGATTAACAATCAACACGAAAATCTATTAATGATCTTTTTTCCATGTAGAGCACCTAGTTCTACAAAGTGTGATGGTATCCGTTCTAAAAGTGGAGTATATGGATCTCCGAAATGTGAATACATGTATTTGCTTATTATGTATTACGAAAATTGCATGTCAGATAATTGTTCAACGCAATCGCCATTCAATTCGGCATTTTAAAGCTGACAGATGTGGTGATCAAACCCACATTCTCCGGATGCTTGACGCAACACTAACCTCTATGCTACCAGGAAGATGATCTCTCCATATTTCATTCTATAAATTACGTTTTAGTTATGTATTACAAGCATACTCTTTATTTAATTCTAGTAAAATAACAATTTTAAGTTAACACTCAAATTCAAGACGGCATTGGTACTACACTACTAAAATAAAAAAACACATAAAATAAATATATTTATGTATACATTATTAATGACAAGGCAGTCGATTATTATTTGTTCGTTAGAAAAACTCTTCAAGCAACAAATATTATCACAAAATCTCTCTTTTAAATTAATACTTAGCGAACAAAACTACTCATTTTATAACAAGAGATGCGAAACTAAAAAAAAAACAAACAATGCCGAAGAATAACTAGTCGCTAGTTTGCAAAACTAAACACTTCCCAGAAGTGACCTTCGTTTATGGAAGTTCTCAGACGTCGGCTACGGGGGGTGAAAGTCGCATAAAGAATGCCACAATCATGAAAAGAGTTAATAGCTCAGTCGACCATGAGGGGAAGGCTTTTTTAAGGCTGCGGGGCAAAGAAAACTTTCCTCAACACTTTGACACTTGAATATAGAACCGTGCATAACTCGCATTTATGATGAACATCATATCTAAACACTTTCGAATACATTTTAAAAGATCTTCAATACACTTCAAAGCTTTATAGCATAATTTTATTAAAATATTGACGTTTTTTAATTTAACGTAGCACCATTCTCAATACAGATTTTGTGTGTCTACACTTAGCATAAACGTAAATGACGATAATAATGAATATAAGCGCCTTATATTGTGAATATAAACCACACAGAAATAAAGTGTTTCTTTTAATTCCAAAATGCAAAACCAAATACCCAATGAGTTATTTCTTAAGCAATTTTTACAGCCAATTTTCATGAAAAAAATAAGTGATTTTACAAGTAGTTACATTATAAATATAATTAACATTATAAATCTATTTAAATAATCAATATTTTTGACTGATGGTGTTTGATGGAAATTGATTATAAACTCTAAATTATTTAAAACTGGTAACACTTATGGAAGTTTACCAGTTTTAAAAATTTATAATTTATAAATCTATTTGTTTGATTTTTGTAGCTTTCTTAATCTTCAAAAATTTTTTGTCAGTCGATCACTCATATTATTGAATATCAGGCCCCGTGTTAAATATCTTGCAAGTAGTTGCTAGCTGCTAAATGATCCATAATGACGATTTATCTAAAACGGATTTGGTCTAAAATAAATTTACTCTGTTGTATAAATCAAGAAGTATATCAAATCAACGTTATTTTTTACATTTATTCATCATCTAATTCTGAAAATATTGAAAGACATGTTTCAGTTTATAAGTGAAGGCACAAAGTCAAAAGATATTATATTTAACCAACAAGACTCTTCAAAATTCTCAATTGAAGACTTCATATTTAAGTTTAAAGAATATTAAGATTTTTGAAAAAAGAAAAAAAAACTCCACAAATGATTAAAAATAAAAAACACTTTAATCATAAAAACGTTTCTAATAATTACTCAACTGTTGTGTGACGACTTTTGACCCATCCCTAGAAAGCTCATCGAGATGTTTTTAAAAGCTCTCGTAGCACTAGTATTGGAAGCTTTAGGTGGATCGTACTTTTTCAATGTAGATAATAACAGGTCGTTTTCTGCGTTTCATTTTACTTGAAATCAATATTTCTACGCCTCTGTTACAAAATGCGATGTTTATCTATAACATAATATGTACGTACACTAACAGCTTCAACATTGTATTTTCTTCAATTTAAATCTTTTGTATATTCACCAAAAATATAATATATAATACATTTTAACATATCTAAATAAAAATATTCCAGTTGACTTTGTTTTCCTCTCCTACACCCGACACGTCTTCACACCCATTATGCGGGAGTATACCGTGGCGTGACAACAGTGAAGGGCTCTTCATTTCAGTCGACTAATATTTTATAATATAAAATAAATTATCCATTATATTTTAATATTTGTTATATTTTATCGATATTCAACGAGAGCACATATTAAAACCGGCGGAATTACATCCCATCCCACCCATATTAATTTCATCGTTAGCTATTTCGTTTATGATATTATAACCAGAAACTATAATTATATTGAAAACAACAATTCACTTATATTAATAAGTAAGTAGCTACGCATTTTATGTAAACTTACAACAGACATGTTGGTTAAACCTTTAAATTTTGTTTTTAAAAGGGTAGTATATGCATATTATTTTCTCACGTAAATCGATTGTCAATCTTTGAATATGAAAAAGTCTATGCAAGATTTGAATCCAAAATCTCCAGCACCAAAGCAATAGCTAACATTTAGCTGGCAAGTATCCATTATTAATAGTCTCAATCAACGAATTTAGATATCCAAAATCGTAAGACAATAAATTTAAAAAAACATATCTTCGATATTGAAAGGTTTCACACAACAAACAAGCGAAATTTCGAAGATAAGTAAGGTTTATTTAACTTAAACTTTCAGCATCCTCTACATACTTTTTATCAACAGATTTATTGGAGTTTAAAAAATTTAGTATAACCTTACTAGATGAAAGGCAACGGGTGGGTGATGAAGAATCTTGAACGTGCCACGTGATAGTCAAATGTTACTTATAGAGATGAAAATATGACCAAATAACTCAACCACGTTTTGTATATTCAAAAATGTTTGCCTTAATCATTTTGTACGTAGTTTATTACTCAATATAAACTAATATACAAACTTTCGATATAATATCAAACGACTAAAGCTCGACTTTGCAAATGACAAGTTCGATCTTCGTAGCTTCACGTCGTAGAGGCAGCAATTTCTCGTAGAACCTTATCGACAGTACTTCGTGATAAACTAATAATTTGTAGGCAAACCTGGCAGGCCATTTGTGAGGCGTAGATAAGCGCTACAGCTCACTTCGCGTAAACTTAATGTGCTACTTCCGTTTCCGTATTACCAGCACGCTGATGATTCGTCCGTAAAGAACGCTGATACAGTGATATAATAATGGTAAACACTTTATACGCACGTGACTCTTATTTGATTTATTAAAAAAAATAAGTAATGCACACTTAATGCTATTTGTAATGTTTACTATATTTCCAGTAATGATACAATGAAGGAGTGTGAAACCTTTCATGACAATGACAATATTTGAATCATAATTACATTCATCAGTACACGATTACACCACGATTTATACTACAATTTATTTTTAAATATTCTTCAGAGTTTTAGTGGTATTAAATAATATATGTACACATATTATAGGCTTCAATTAAATCTTTATTTTTTATAAGCTATGGCTATAATTCATCTTTTTCTAATATCAATATCATCAAAAAAGGTACACTAAGTACGTTTATTTTTTCATTTGAACTATTTACATTATAAAACTTAGTAGGATTTATATTTTCAAACTGGATGCGATGGAAAAATACGTTTTATAAGAATGTAGATATTCAGTAAATTGTAAATAAAAGTCTGTGTTTGAACGATTTTAACCAATGCTTAGCTTTCAACAGTAGTTTGTGGATTTGAGTCGAACTGTTGAAAATTTGTTATTTCAAATACTTTTTCACGCAAAAGTAAGTTTTTTCAATGAAATAATAGGGACTAAGAGAAATCAATTAGAATTTAAACGGTTATTAGTTGTTCTCACATAAGTTAACTTCCTTATACGCAAAACTTTAAAAATATTACAAATGAAACAAATTCCAGTTTTTTTATATACACGTAAAATTTTCAAGATAATTTACTTATGGATTAATTTCAACCAAGTTACATCTGATTTTTTTTTAAATAAAGATTAAAATATTAATAGAAACCTTAAAAGAGAAATACGTATTTGCAAATAATATATTATATTAATCAATGTCTTAAATACATACAAATTCTGTTATAATTTTTAAATTCTGTTTTATATTACAAGACTTATTGCCAATAGCTTGGCCAGCAAAATCTTCGTTACTATACATTCAACTTACTAAAGCTTAAACTCAAAGTGTGAAAAGCATTGCTATTAAATTGGATTGAATCGTTTATTGCTACAACTAAAGAATCAGTGTTGCCATTAGAAGCTTCTTTAGAAAATGAAAACCATTATCGGTAGCAACAACCGTTAGGCTTCTCTAAACCAAAAGCTTCTTGCCCTTATGGAATTATTGATATGTTACTTATACGGATACCGCAATGGCACAAATGGTAGTTTGTATGGATTTAAACTAACCCTCTCAAATAATAGGAAAGTTCCGACATTAATTGGATATCCTTTTGAATATTATATGGATGCACTATCAAATAAATATATTATATTGATATTCAGTTATAATGTATTTATATAATTCATTTGTACGTATTCGGCAATTCAATTAATTCTGTACCTATACATATTAATAATTACTCTCGATGAAAAGCTTTTAGCCAGTGCTTTATGTTTTTCAGTATGTTGAAATTTAAATGCCATAAAAGATTTCATCAATTATGACATTTTCAATTGATCACATTGAATTATCAGGAATGATAACTGTATAAGTATATTCGTAATTGATTCACATAAAAAATTATTGCGATAAAATAATTCATTTATAGTAAAAAAAGTATTCGGTTGGGCAATAATAACTTGATAATTGTGTCAAATAAAATATTTCATAGATTATGTTGGTATATCTACTTCTAAACAATACCGTATGGATCTCCACAATGTGATGATGTCTGTTATGAAAGTGAGGCATGTGAACTTGCGTATTTTGTAGATTTAACAGATTTTTTTCACAAAATTCAGTCAATTAATACCTAAATCTATCGGGCAACTGTATCTTCTACTTAAAATCTAGAATTTAAGCTAAATACTATTATTTTGTTTTTCCGGTAGCGTATTTGGTAGCGTGCGTGTCTATCAATCCGAGTAATTCAGGTTTGATTCCTCATCTATCGGATTTTTTTAAATTCGAAAATGAAGAACTGGATGCCCATTGGGTTGAATAATTCTCTGACAAACAATTCTCAAGATGTCTTCACATTGCGGAGGTCTATATATTCGTCTTTCGAAGTGGATATCTTCAGCCTGTGTAGATTCATATGCTCCACATTAGGAGCGAACATGGTAAAAAAAAAATTCAACATTTAATTTAATGAAACTTATTAAGATGACCAAAACCCTTTTACACGCTAATGTAGACAGTGAAATATTAATATTATGTAAGCTATGTACATTTTTTAGTTTTAGTAAAATATAATTTATAATCTTATAGATGGCTTAAACATGTTTAATTAATTATTTTAATTCATACACTATTTCAAAGATATGGATTAATATATATTCACTAATAAAATAGCCATCTGTATGTTATGGCCAGTAAATCACTTAGTGCAAAGTCATTCGAAGTAATCCTAACCATTAATTATTAAATTCAACTATCTTACTAAGTTAGAAATATGATTTCTCTACTATCGCCGCCCTGTGCGTTATGTTCTTAAGCTATGATAAATCGTTTGCCACTATAGTCATAATAATGTTGATAACATCGAAATAACTTTTTGTAATGTTTAAAACTGAATTTCGAGATGATAAAAAATAATTTTGTTTCGGTGGTTTTAGGATAATAACAATCTATAATTGATATAAATCTTTAGGACATCGATCTCTCTCAGTTATGCCCCCATGTTTTAAAAAAAATAATCACAAAAACACTGAGAAATTAAGTACGCAAAAACTCATCTAACATAACCATTTTTTATACCCTGTTCTCTACGAAAGTGGAACATATGGATCTCCACAATGTGGAAACATGTTTTGGCTGATTATTTTTTACGCGAATTGTTTTTCAGATAATTACTTAAGACAATCGTCATCCAGTTCTTTATTTTTAAATTTTATAAAATTTGAAAAATGTGGGAATTGAAGCCGCATTTTCTAGATTGCGAGACGCGCACGCTTACATCTACCCTACTAGGGAGAGAAAATTTAATTATTTGAAACCTAATATAATTTTATCTAACATAACCCAACAAACAAAGAGAGGTTTTTTCTTATTTTTTAAACATTTTATCCATAGATAATTTCTGTAAGAGCCGCGCCTTTCGTCGTTTGTTCCTTTAACTGTCCGTCGCGAAACTTTTAACTCCGTAATAATAACATCATTGTAATTACCATTCTAAATATTTAACAACATTAACTTCGTAACATCAGTAGATTCAAAGTAATTCTTTATCCTTTAGACACCATTCAACAGTCCATACCAACTCATCCACATTGGTGACACTTGTCCGCGATATGAAATAAACTTCACACTGAATTTATATCACTGGCTGCAAATAATTTATGCCGCTGGCTGAATGTAATTAGTTTATATACGTCACAAGAGATTATTTTTCAACTGTCTAAAAAAGCATTGTCTTGTCATCGATAACAATATCTTTTGATTATATTTTTATCTATTATATGAGAGAGAAATTTAATACACACTCTTATTGAACAATAGTAAAAATTTCTTTTATAAGAATTGTATTAGTATTATAATAATAAAATTGTTTTCTCTTAACGAAAGCTTGTCTAAAAGCCCATCTGTACAAACTAAAGGTTCATTAAATAATATAACCCCATATAGAAGCTGTAAATGTTATTTTTAAGGTTGAAGAAAACTTCATTTAATGTATGGATAGGCAAAGTTTACTATAAATTTGATGGTATTATGAAAACGATTGTTAATGTAATACCATCTTCAATCACTATTTCTTCCACTAATATCCATTATTACCATAATTAAGAAGCATAAATTTCCGAAAGGAGTTGTTCGCTTTCGTGATTAATATATTGTGAGTGCCACATTACGCATTTTTTTATTATAATTTCGACCTCTAAGGTCGCACGCGGCCAAGGAAACTCGCAAATTGACCGACAATATTAGACTTTTTATTACAAGAACATTTTCATTTATTTCTAACCTACCAAGCAAATTACTAAAACCATATTACTCTGTGTCAAGACGTTCATATTATAATATAACTTAAAATAATTAATAGCTTTTCCGGTATTAGACTTAATTTATTAACATATAAACATGGGTATCATGCTAGTATACCATGTTTTTTAATGAGTCGAATTAAAAAAAAGCGTTCATAATTTATTATTATAACGCATAATAAAATTTCAATCAATTGAGCTTGTCAAACCATGATTATGGATAAATGAAACTAACGTATTGTTCAGATTTTAAAGATTCAAGTAAAATTTTTGTTATACAAAATTAAGTAAAACCAAAGATTCGATATTTCTTCAATTATAATATAAGACCCACCAATATAATTATCGACTGACTTAATTTTTTTTTAAATACTGACATTTTATAACTGCAATGGGAAAGTATAAATTATTATTGAATGTTCGATGAAGCTTATTACTTAACTAGAGAACAAGGTGCTGTGAAAACGCATATCTGTCCTTTAATGTATGAAGAATAAAACACACCTACATCAATTAACTTTTTTCTAGTACATCTAGTGATCATTATGACTGTCCGATATTTTACATTTATTATAATTTCCATCGACCACAAATTCCAAAACACAAAACAGTGATAAATGTGAAAAATGCAGTGGCTGTTTATTGGGACTTTATAACATTGCATAGATAGAAACACGTTTTGACCATCAAACATGGAGTCTGAAAAATGGAACAATTCCAACGATTTATATAATAAAAAATACTCTTGACTGTTTTTTCATAGTTAAACTTATCAGTGAACAATATATTTCATATAACTGAGGCTTTAAACTGTCAACTCAAAACTAAAAAAAATTAGCCAGATTGGAAAAATGAGCACGGCTCAATGGAAGATCCTTACGGTACGAATGTTTTAAAAGAGAAATTCAAGGTAGACAAATCTAATCTCGTTTCTTTACATTCAATATGGTAAAGAAAATGTTATTCTGAATAATTATTTACAATATTAGTAGCTTTAGCATTACTTACAAAAAATATGTAAAACAGAAGCTTTAAAACACTTCGCTGAAGCTCTAAAGTCGTCATATGTTCATTGATTTACATTGTTGAAAATACAATACAATTAATTACGCTTATATTGACTTGTAAATGAACACCAATTTCATATTAAGGTGGGCGCTTATAATTCAGTCAGCTAGAAGTCATCGTGTTTTTCATATTCAACTTATATGATATTCAAAATAAGATAAAATCGTATTTATATTACAATAGAAAATATATGTTTAATGCCAAGTCATTTAAAAAAAATTGATTATTCACATGAAAGTTTTTAAATGTCAAATAACTTAAAGTTTGAAAATTATTATTCTAATTTGTATATTCAATCATTTTTTAATATTTATTTAAATTTAACGTTATAGTATAATTTCAATACCAAAACAACGCTGATTTTATTTAAAAGATATTATGTAATAAATTACAAAGCAGTAGTTTTCATTTTAAATGTCATCGTTGGCTCGTTATGTTACCACTAGCAATACAATAAAATACTCATTTGTACACAATATATTTTTTATATTTATGCATATGCTGTAATATTCCAATATTTAATTATAATAATAAAAACCTTTGATAGTTCATATTCTTATCATAATATATTGCACTAGTCAAATGTTACCTCAAACATAAATAACTTAAAAATATAGCACGCATCGATTTTTTTTTATTATTATATTTGTTATTTATTTTAATTGATTTATCATTATATTTATTCTAACGCAGTCACGTACTGTCTTCTTTGGGTAAAAATATCAACTATACATATACATCCACCCATAATCGGCAAAAGATCGTATGTGTAAAAAATGAATTCCACTTAAAAAGTGTATTTTTTTTTAATAATTCAGGTTATGTTTAATAAATTAAATTTAAATTAAAAATTCGTATATATACGTATGTATGTTTATACATACGTATTTAATTTCAAATTAATCTTTGCAATATAATTGAGATATTTAAGAAAACAAACCTTCTCCAGTGGAATTCGTGTTTTAGGTATGAGATATTTGCCGATCACGACTCGATATTATGAGAAATAAAGTATAAGAAAAGGGGAGAACAACAAATGCGTAGAGTGAAACAAAACTCTAGACGCCTTTAACGTCAAGTTTTCTTTTTATTTGAAAGATGAATAACGTACATAAATATATATTATGTAATCCATAGAATATGATTTTCGTGAAATCGAAAACAAAAGATCTGTAAGAATTTGATAAAAACATTAAAATGTTAAATCACAATACGTAATAATATTATGTATTGTAATCAAAATATATTATTTTATTATATTTCAGACATCCATTGTTAATTATACTAATGAATAATTTACAGCATGCTTAGATTTCATGTGTATTGTACGTTTCATTTTCACATGTTTATCGGTAATAATAAGATACGCTTAAGGGTGAAGTAAGGGGTTTATCTGATGAAATTAAATGCTACCCTAATATGATGGTAATAAAGAAAACACAATCGTGAAAGCTGGGAAAAACCCTTGTACATTTCGAACTGCCGAGTTTATTTTTATTGACCACACAAGTGTAAATTATCCCAAACGATCGCCAAGAAACGTTCCGCCATGCTTTTTTTTCCTTTCTGGAAAATCACGCCGATAAGAAGGCAGGTACCGAGGGAAATAATTCTGTTTTATTTCGCGTTCTGTCACTCGCGCGCGTTTTTCGGGCCATGAACCAATTTGAATATAATTTTGATAAAACTCTGCACGCCACTGGATGAATATATTATCCGATATCTAACAGGCAGTAACGGATTTTAACTACATGCGTCGTTAATATTTTCATTATTTTAACTTGAATTTAATACTTGGTTATAATATAAAATCACTATAAAATATTTATTTAATTGAGGCAAATTATTTTTCATATTTTTTTTTCATTGGATAAATTACTACAGTTGACTATAATACGATCATACATTTTTACTGTTGAACATTTAACATTGAAACTAATTTAAACGCAGTTGCTTTACTAACATATTTAGCGTTGCGTTAAGGTTGCGGGTTTGAGTCCCAAAAATGGTCAAGATGTAGACAAATGAAAAACACAAGACTGCACCAATGAATTCAGAAATTCTCGCGAAAAAAAATGATGTAATATGTCTTCACATTGCCGATTTCCAAAGTGAATATCTTTAAACTATGAAGATCTATATTGTCGTATCACTGGCAAAAAACGTTAAGTAAAAAAGTGAGTTTTGAAATAATCGAGTTTTAATGGTTGAATCTCTCTGTTAAATACATTTTACGACAATTTCCTAAGGTATAATCTATTGTTTGCTAAAAATTTTCGCAAAATGTATTTAACAGCGAGACTCAACTATTAAAACTCGATTATTTCAAAACTCAATTTTTTACTTTAACGTCTTTTGCCAGTAATACGATGATATGCTCAATGAGAAAGTGAAATTAAACACATTTCTTGTCCGCAATGTGAAGACGTCTTGACAGATTATTATTCACGAGAATTGTTTTTCAGACAATAGCTCAACCCAATGAGCACCCAGTCCTGCATTTACAGATTTTTTAAATCTGACAGATGGGGAATCGAACCCGCATTCCCCGGATCGCTAGGCGCGCACGCTACCAACTACGCTACCGGGGAGAGTTTACTAATTACTGAATAATAATTATTATAACCACTATATTAGTATTACAACCGAAATAGCTATTTACAAGACTAATGAATCGGTATATGAAAGCTAGTCTCCTTGGCATGTAAACATATGCTGGAAATTGCGGGTTTAAATCTGACAGATAAGGATTTTCAAATTAAACAATGCCGGAGAGTACGCCCAATGAGTTGACAATTGAGCTCCAGTTTTAAATCAATTAGTTAATTTGAAAATGTCCAGATTTCATATCATATTATATCACATATAATATTTTCCAGTAATGGATTAAACGTGTCCGCTGACAAATAAAACACTTCAATTTTAATTCTCTTCGTACGCTGATATACAAAAATCACTCAAACTCCAATCAATCAATCGATATAACATATGAAATCGTGTACAATAGAGTTTTATAGAGAAACTACCAATTAAATTGATAAATAAAAAGTCAGTTTTTCAATTTATAAAATTAACGCAACTAGATTTCATGTCCTTTGTAGAATTTGCTATTAAAAATATTAAATGCATTAATTCATGAAGCATTTGACTTTATGCCATCCCATCTTTCTACAAACCTGCATCTTGTGTTTGAGCGTTATTTCTGTAGTTTATTCATTTATAATATATAACAATTAATCTACTATTACCTCTTTGGCTGCTAAATAATGAAATATTGTCGTTCGTAATATCAGACAAAAATGCCAACAACGATCGTCTTATATCATTGCGTCCTGTGTTTTTCTTAATATTTCACACAGTTAATACACAATACATTGTTTTTTTACTATAAATCGTACTACCTGGACATTTTTAGCTGAGATTCATTTTTTTTAAAACACCGTAGCAGCCAAATGGTTAAATATTTATAATACTCATTCAAAGAAGATGTAATTTCTATTTCATAGTTACAAAATGTAAATTTTCCAACGTTACAAAAAAACGTCCTTATTTTATTTTCACTTTACTTTTTCCTCTACCATCCGCCATATATTCACACTCTTTATTCGGGCGTATACCATGGCTAAGCGAGCGTGAGGTACTCTTCAAAGTTTTAAAATTATCCTAAGAGAAGCATCTTTACGTGACCTCGGTTAGCGTGAACTAGAATTTGCGAAATTCCTTGTCTAAATTACTAATCCCTGTTAATATTTAGCCTTATTGAAAAGAGACTTTCTCATTTATTGTAAGATTTCACGTTTTTTTCGCAGCTAGTTTTTTCCTCACTGGAAGATTAAACAGTTTCATTCACAAAAGACGCAATTGACATTTTAATTTCACGTATCCACGCCCTGTTATATAAAAAATCATTGCCTTATTCAAATCGGCTGAATGTAATCCGCCTTCATTGGATTATCACAAACATGGCCGTGGAATTAGCCTCGCGCTAATTAGTGCCACGGACGATAAAAAAAATCAAAACAAATGAACACAGTATTCGTATATTTCAAACATTAAATGGAAGGCACAGTGTACGATTGTTAATATTTATTTGCTCTAAAATTATCCTAATTGAAATTTATAAACTTATATTACAACTTGGATATCGCCTATGAATATTTTCAATATGTATCACGTTTTAATATAAATGTACTTGAATGTTAATATTACAGCTAAGGTATTAAATTTCGATAATGCAAATATTAACTATTTAGTGTATGTACTATCAAATCAATGGTAAATTAAAGTATACAAAATAGAATTTTAAATCTAACCTAAGCTATAAAAAAAAATCCGTGAACTTTATTTTAAGAAATTCTGACTAAAGCCGTATTCTGGTTGAAGTATGCACTAACTATGAGTTTTAGTTAAAGCTTAGATTGTTAATTATTAGATGCACGTGTACATCTATTTTAGTCTCTGAATTCAAGTTGGGTTTTATGATCGATGTTTTTTTATAATTGAAAACACATTATATAGATTCATCAAAATCGGACACTGGATTTTAGAAACTAATGGATTTAAGAATACACCTTGATGGTAGTGCTTTATGATATTGCTTAAATAAAGTTTACATATTTTGTAGTGGTTAAGTTAGGTTAAGTTGAATATTTTAGTGTGTGTAGTTTAACTAATATGATTTAACAGTATACTATAATATATGCTGACTAGTTAATGTATGCATTATCGAAGTCCACACCTTAACTATAATACATACATTGATAAAGAAATGTTTCGTTATTTTTAGTTCAATATTTTGAATTTTTTTATATCAATAGCATTACTATTAACGCATTTTGATTATCAACCGATTTCTTAACAGCGAATATATGAATCCTGCTTCTAAGCACATGTCATTTCATGCATTATCTAATCAATCAATCCACATGTATATACTTATACAAAATAGAATTTAATCTAACATACCATAGCATCTTATCGATGAAATCATAATAAATTGATTAACTGTAAATCGCTCATCTTATCTGTGGCATTCAAACCCTCAAAACCGATGCATATGGATATAAAAACATAACAGCAAAACACTGAAATGACATTAGACGTAAAATAAGCTTAGTGTGGCTTTATTCAGGAAAGGATCAATCCTTTCTGATAGTCATTATAAAAACACATATACACGTATGTTATGTATAACGTATTTTTTAAATGTTTCACTAATCGATATGATATTTTTACCATGCATCACAATCTGGATATTATTGTTAAAATAATACTTGCTTTTTTATTAAAGAAGTTTGAGGCTATGAATCGATATTATTCAATATTATCTTAAACATATTAATTGTATTTTTTTTAATGGTTGAAAAAAATCATACTTATTTTCAACATTCATTTAAACATGTCGACAAACTTACATAGAACAACTAAACTATCGGGACGAAACACATGTGTTATTTTACTAAATAATATATAAATGCCAATTATTAAATCAATCAAGAAATTCTTAAAATTAAACTACGAATTTCTTCACTTATTTAACGTAATTTATAATGAAACTGAGATAAAAACCACAATTAAACCACGCAACGAAAAGTCCCGGAACTTGCGATAAAATAAAGCCTCTTTATGATCTGATAAATACAACCTATAATAAAAGTTGGAAGAATAATTTGAATTATGCTGCATAACTTCGCAGTTAAGCTTGTTTTTGACAGATGTTATATATTTGTTCAGTTACTGAACAAATACAAAATATTTTTATCAAAATCGTTTCAATTCCACTGAAATTCAAGTTATTTTATTGTATTTGACATAATATTATAACAAAAAAATACACATTTTTTTTAGATATGAGTGTGTGTTTTGTCTTTAATATTTAGTAACAAAAAAAATATCACGTAATAAATCTGAATGTGTATTATCATGCAGAATTGTAAATATGTAACACTATTGATATAGGTTTAAGTTTTTTGAAATAATATTTATGTGGATCAAAATATTCGAGCCTCTATTTTGGAATATAAAACGTGTAGATATATGCCATAATTAATTTTTATCATTTTTTTCACTACGATTGGTTGTCAGCTAATTACTGAAACGTCTGAGCATACTTGAAAGCGTAACTTTCAATAAATCAAGCGTATTTATTGCCTTCACCACCGTGTGACATATTATATTACATTTATTCAACTGTGAATGTCATATTATATCTATCATATGATGGGACTTATGAGTATAACAATATTTTGGTTAATTTTACAATGAGTAAAAAAAATATTCTAAATATACAAACGCTTCTGCAGAACTAACGCTAGACGTCACAGATGATCTGCGAAAATTAAGCGTAAGGTTATTATTACCACTATCTCTCAAAAAAAATGGTCTAGAATTTAAATTTTTAACTTATATTTTGCTCTCCTTACGTTCATAAGTCCTCTCACAATATATATAATTATCAAGTTTTAGATTCAATTAGTGAATCTTTTTATCTGACTTTTATCTCTAAGCATTAACTAAGTCATCTTAAATTTATCTTTCGTATCTGATAACCGATTAGATAAGCGGGCGTTTTATCTGACAACTAATGACATATTTATTTTGCAAATGACAAAGTAAAAAAATATCTATTTATTTATACAAACAAACCTGCTCGACTCGCATCTTTCATGAGATCTTGGAGAAGTTCATCCTTGACTTCGATGCCGAGGTTCCTCAGCATAAACTGCAGCTCAGTCACCGTTACGTGACCATCACTGTCCCGGTCTAATAATCCGAATGCTGTTCTCAGATCTGAAACAATCGTAAAAATACATTCATATAGATTTTCATACATTTGTTATTTATAAAATAATTCAATTACAGTAATATAATAATTACATATTACTCTCAATCGTTGAAGTTCCTCAATGAGAGAGAAAAAATCACCAAGAATACGAAACTTTTTATATAAATAACAAATAATTCTATATTGTATAGTAACATTTCGACTATAGCAAAGAAAAGGACTTAGCCCTCAGTTTGAAAAAAAAAAAAAATTTATAATCAAAATATATACAACTCAATACACATTATATATAACGAGTGTTGTAAGTTGCATATCATACCATGTTCGCTCTCAACGTGAAGCATAGAATCTACACAGTGTGAAGATATCCACTCCGAAAGAGGAGTATATGGGTATTTGCAATTTGAAGACGTCTTGACAGATTATTTTTCACGAGAATTGTTTGTCAGACAATTACTCAACCCAATGCGTCTTGCATTTTCAGATTTTTAAATCCGACAGATAGGGATTCGAACCCACATTTCCCGGATTGCTAGGAGCGCACGCTACCAACTACGCTACCGGACAGACTACATACAGAAGTAGTATTTGAATTTAGCTTTTAAGTTTGAAAGAAGAATTTTCTCTCAAATTTTCGACAAGGAGAAAGAAATTCTACAATATCATTTTTTTTTTATTAATTAACTGAATTAATATCAGATTTTTTAGTCTTCATACACTTCAAGGCTGTGCCTATTCATTATTTCAAAATCATTAAACACACATTTTTTGTGTTTGCTGTAAAGTTTATTCCATGTAGGTTACATCATTTTTTCTTTCCATAGTCTTTTTCATAAATACATATTTCCACAAATACATATGAGTATTATAATATTTCTCGTTTCAAATATACTCTACGTTTTCCTTTCCTCTCAAAAATGTTATTAGCCGTATTAAACATAGAAATATATGAGTGTTTTCCATATCCCTATAACACACTATTCACTTCAATTTGATAATGTAATGAATACGTGCCCAAACCAGCAAAGTAGATAATCTACTTTCGTTTACTATGCATTCATACTATTTATTCGCCCAGTAAGGCCTGAATTATTACTGTTGACAGAGTGTCCTGTATAGTATATCGCTTGAACATATAAAAGATATGAAATTCTTGCTACATTGTAAACAACGTCTATCAAGAAACTTTATAAATAATACAAGTTTTAATCTCACAATGAATAATAAGATTAGATATCGTATTGTTAAAAACTATCTTGCTTATTTTTTATAAAGTTAAAAAGGATTTAATTATTTAAAATTCCGGAAGAGATTCTATCAGTTGGAATATACTGATATAATTTCGTTCAAATAGATAAGAGAATCTATGCAGAAGCTACGGGACTTGAGTATATGATCCTCGGTGCGAAATCAGGTTTCATTTATCAATTCGTATACTGAGGCGACGGTTGCATGTATATATCTACGTTATATCTTGAATACAATTATAATATAAATACTACATCACAGTGTGTCAGAATTATTCTAACATTCCGCGATGTAACAAACGTGATTTTTTTCATGTAGTTGATATTAACAAAAACACACGATTTGGTCTACGAGTTTTATTTTATATTAACGCGCAAAAGTGCCATGATTGTTTCTGAATAAAAAAACACACGCGGGGTCAACTAGATTAAAATACGTGTATATCATATCATCTAGGATCTGGGAATTTTCTCCAAATAAACATTTCGGTATCTAAATGTTTAAAGGTGTCTACACACGCTCAATCATGCTTGCACAATTATACATGTACAAGCATAAAATACGGTAACCGTATGTCAACAGTTATGTCATGTCCGCTTAATGAACCTCGCAAGGAAAGTGATGAAGCTAAAAAAAGACTGAATTCAGTTCAGACTTTGAGTCCCTGTCACGTTAGGTAAAATTACTAATAAATGATTGGAGAAGTTTATATCGTTTAATATTTTGGTTACTAACAAAATTAAATAATGAAATTGTATTGAGGCATTCCGTATCAATAGATAGTTTATTTGTTATTTCATTTTATATCGGTAGATGGCCAGTCAAGGCTGAGGGTTTCCGCGTGGGCACAGCGATTTCAGCATTTTTTATAAATTTATATCATAGTTACAGTAGCATTACCTAAAATTAGTAGACGTCACGCTTACAGGAAAAAAATAATGGTCATACACAAATGCTTGAGTGTATGTACTTGCCTTAACTAATATTCTCCAGATATAAAAAAAAGGAAACTATTCTACTGATTGGAAATTTATAAATAGGTAATTTCATATCATAACAATATTCTATTCACATTTTTTTGAATACTATGTTCGCTCCCAACGTGGAGCATATGGATCTATTCACTACGTAACAAGAATGTATGAATCTCCCCAATGTGAAGATGTCTTGACAGATAATTTTTCCCGACAATTGTTTGTCAGACAATTACTCAACCCAATGGGCATCCACAGTCCTGCATTTTTCATATTTTTAAAATCCAACAGATGGAGAATCGAGCCCGCATTCCCCGGATTGCTAGGCGCGCATGCTACCAAGGCTACAATTATTGTAGTAGTAATTAAATTCAAAGTGCAGTTCACTCAAAAAAATATCAGTGAAACTGACCCTGCAAATATTTTAATGATACATATTTGGAAACGAGATGCTAAACATATGTTATTTCAGAATACATATTATATTCAACTTAGCGCTTTCTTAATATTGAATAATTTTTTAGACATCAAAATTTGCTATAATACATTAAAAACATGAATAACAAATGAATAAAAGATTAAACATTTGTGTGTGCCATTTAAAGTATGAAAATACTAAATTTAAGCTTAAATATCTACAGTGTAATCATTAATATACTATATTTGATTTAACAAAATTACATTAAATATGTTTTCTGATTAATATACGTACAGAAATATGGATCCTTCTTGCCATTTTCTTCTGATGATGAACATGGTTTCATCATAGTATCTTATAAAAAGTTTCTTTCACTTTTCACTATTATATTTACATTCGATCCATTCGTTGACAAAATAATCAATAAGCCAACTACGCGTCGCATAAAATTATTACACTGTCACATCGTTACACTGCTTAAAATACAAAAGAGAAATAAATTAACAATCCAGAACGCCACTGACTTTCGGCTTTATATAATAGACTACGTACAGAAGAATTCACTCAGGAATATACCGTTTAAAATAAAAAGTTTACCAAAAACTGCCTGGTACGAGATTTTCCTTTTTGAATAAAATATATTCAAAATATAGAACATCCTATATTATATTACATTATATTTGAGACGACAAAGAATTTATTCGAGTTTTTTATTATTTCACATGTTGATAATATTAGAAGTTATTGGTTCGATAATTCACAAGACGACATATATTTTTTATTGACTACTCAACATTAGAAGTTTATAACTTGCATGATTATACCTGTTCTTTTTTATTTCATTAACAATTCAACAATCGACATATGATTTGTCATCTAGCCATGTTTAAGGACTACAAAATGTTTTTGGAGTATTTTTCAATACGTGCGCTCTGAAAGTGTACCATATAGATCTACACAGTATGAAGGTGTCCATTATGAAAGTAGATTGTACGAATCTCCTAAATGTGAAGGCATGTCTTAAAATATTATTTTTTCCACGAGAATACTCCGGTTTCGCCGCAAAAATGGCAGCAAATTTAAAATATAAGCTCATTTTTAGATATTCATTATATTTATAAACACATCTGTAGAAGTTTTTTAATCAATAGTTTAGTACAATCCATAATGTTATTTAATTAATATTGTATTTTAATAATATACCAAAAATATAAAATATATCAAAGTTTCATATTAGCCGTTTTAAATGTGTTACCAGAAATAATTGGTCGTTTGTGTGATATAAAATTTGAAGTTTGAAGTTTGAAGGAAAACGAACTGTCAATTGCTTCAATGTCTGGATGAGGTAAAAAAAATCAACGACTTCTTGGAAGGATTAGTTATTAGTACAACAAAATGTATTTTACATCGAAAGCCGTAAATATTGGCTAATAAGTCCAGAGGCCATTCTTTCAAGTATATAATTTTCCAATGATTTAATAATTTGTGATATTTCCTACACTTCAAACATATATTACGCAGTGTGTTTATAATTCTAGTTAAATAAATCATACTGTCATACTTGTATATCATTTTTTTTATAAACGTGAAATAAATCGGAAGTACAAAGTACTCACGGATTCTACTTTCAAATAATTTTAAACACAATTTGATTTTTAAATATTTAAGCACGATTCAAATATGGAACACCTGTGACTTATTAAAACACAACTGAATTATATTATGTTACTTTCAGGGAACTTCCAGTGATACTCTTATCAATTTAAGTGTCTTAGAAAAACATGTAGATACGAATATTTAAAAGATAATAATAATTTTAATGATAAGACAAGCATGTATGAAATAAACATTCACAATATTTAATGCAGACGATGAGTGATTGGTGATATCTCAGAATGTATGGATTACGTTTTATAATCAGATTTTACTAAGATATATCTGCAACGTTATCAATTATTTTTGATCGTAATGTCACAGTTTCATAGATGGTCTAAAATAATATCGATAAATCAATGCATTCATTAAAAATATATGTGATTCATCAAATTGAAATGTAAAAAAATATTCCTAATTATCATAAGAATATTATTTTCATCATAAATTTTACGGATATTTGTAATGCTGATCTGTCAGAATGTATACAATTTAAAATACATAAAACGATACAATCTATATCTTCATTCCAATGTGGTTACTCCATCGTATCCAACACTGTGATTTGACCAAACAATTTATAAGCTTAGGAAAACAAACACGTCATAGTTAATTAATAATGTGTTCGCATATAATGCATATTACGTAAACCATGTGTATAAACATACACATAATTAAAACATTTAATATACAATAAACCTTAAGAAAATTTCTTTTGCGTGGTTTAGAATATTTCATTATGGAGATCTATACACTCCATTTCTGAAATGGTCATCTTTAAATCGTTGAGATTCGTAATGCTCCATTCTCGAGATGATTTAAAAAACACAATATGTCGAGAGTACAGTGATCCAATTTCTTCAATCAGCTTTTGATAGATTTCTGATTTAAGTAACAAATTGAATATAAAATTATAAGCCACGCCCTGATAAAATACTCAAGTAATAGAAAATATATATTTTAGTCATATTGTCACATTGCTTTAAAGGTGATTATTTCAGTTTTTTTCTAATAATTCGACGATTTCTGTCGGTTAATATAAATATCAACTGTCGAAAGAAAAAAGAATGTAACCCACACAGAAAAAAAATTACAAGAAGCATAAAATTGGGTCGAAATATTAAATAGACACAACCTTTAAGTGCATGAAGACTAAAATTGGTGTTTTATTTACTCAATATTAATTCAATAATGTATGTAAGAAAAACTAATAAAATTGATGCAGCGAAGTCTTTTTCCTGGTGACAAATATCACAGGCTTTTCTTTTTAAAAGCTTTTATTAGAGTTGGTTTTTTAACTTAAAAGTTAAATTCATATACTAATTCTGTATTCGCAACTTACATTTTTTTAATAGAACGTGTATTAAGTTGAATATATTGTCATTATTGAAAAAATGAGGTTTACGTCGACAGTATAAAACGTACTACACGTGAATAAATAAATATCAGCATATTACATTTTCAATTTCCATAAACATTTGCAAGCTTAACATATAATATGTAGATAGTTATCAGTAAATAAAAAATACGTTTCCGTCTGTTTAATACTGCGAGGATTGTTTGTTATGTATTTAATTTGTAAATGATACTAGAAGCACCTGAGAATCTCACAAGCGTTGGGTCGTAATGAATTTGATACATAAACAATATGACGGGACCTCACTGTTAACAGTGGCGTACATACAATAACATTATTTGAGAGAATCTTTAGGACAATACGAAGAAACGCTTTACAATAATTTTGATGGTAAGATACAATATGTACTATTAATTTGGCTGATTTGCAGAACTCGTTGATATAATTAATTCTTTTGTTACTTGTTGATTTCAAAGACCAACTTATGAATGGAAATAAGTAATTATACTCGAATACATCTCGGCACTTACACTTGATAAGTCGATTTTTTAGAACCGTTTTTTATTTGTTTTTCGCTTAATAAAAATATAATTTAATGTGGGATATGAAATATGAGAGTGGATATGATAGTAGATCAGTTGTTTGGGCCCCGAATCAGTTGAAATACGACCTCATGGCGGAAAGGGTTCAGAAAAAAATTCTGAGACTTCTGTACTTGCGGGTGTATGGATAC
>JAGVSQ010002334.1:0-25121 GCA_022683975.1 Rhyacophila evoluta | reverse complement strand
GTATAAAAATAAATATTATAAATATTACTTTTCTGATTGGCTGTATCCTATAAATAGTAAAAGTTTTTGATACTAAATGTATACGTGTATTTATGAACAGTTTTTTATACAAATAATATTTATATGACACAAACAAAAGCTTACCATTATTAATTTCGACGAGCACACTTTACATCACCCAACCCTTAGATAAATAAGTATGTTTTAGGGTCAAATTTATTTTTAAAAACTAAAACATTATTTGTAATTTATTTTCAAACGAATAGTTGGAATGGAAAACGTTAATGATTTATTTTTGTATAGCAGTTTGACAAACTCCCCACAAACAAGTGGAACATTCGGGAACATGAAAAGCATGCGGTCAAAACTGACAGTGGGAATACATTGCCAACAGACACACCTCTTGTAGTCTACAGTGTGACCAAAACCACTGAGAAATTGCAATCCATTTAAAGGGTTACTTATTTTATGAATTATATATTGGATGCTATTGATAATATCTACGAATCAAAGCATTTCGATCGAAAAGTCTGCTATTCGTTTTGGGGTTATAAAAGATTTATTATATCTATTTCAGTTCTGAATTCAATAAATATGATGACAGATTTTTTTTATATCCTTCCTTCACTACCTTCCTTTAAATAGTCGTGTAAGTCTTTAGAACGTACTACGAATGTGGAATAATTATCATTTTAAATATGTCTTGTCGTTTCTAAAAAACGGAAATGCCTCCAATTCTTTCACAATAAGGAAACAATCTAATAATTTAAATCATTTAACACTCTTTTTTTTAACAGATTTTTGTTTATTGTTGATATTTCGCACTATTTAAGAGTGGATATCTTTCGCCACATACCATTTTAAAATACTTCTCTGCAAAAATACATCTCTCAAAACCTCTAAAAATAAATATCACAAAATCAAGTTATTTCTCTCAAACTAATGGATATTAAATACATAACGTTGGTAGCTTTAAATTTTAGAACTATTTAACTTACTGAAATTTTGCTCAATATCTTGATATTTTGAAACAGTTTCTAATATCGCATATCCAGGAAACGTAATTAACACGGTATAAATGTTGCTAAATTTTAGCTTTACATTTCTATCTATTTTGTCTGATGGTAAACGTTAGACCCTGGTCATTCATGATATATGGCCAACTTATTAATTCAATTTTAATAACGACAAAAATAATATCGTAAGTTGTTTCTAATAACCTATAATACGTAGTTAAATAAAAATTGGTATATGATTTAATTTCATTTTTGAAATTGAGTTTAACTGACTCTTGGTCGATTCTTGCAACAAAGATGTTTTTTTTACTGCCATGTGCGCACTAAAAGTGAACTGTATACTATGCGATATCAATTCCAGAAATTGTGTGAATATGTAAAGCTCCTCATTGTCAAGACTTCAAGACAAGAATTATATAAATTACGATAATCGGCTGTAAGCCAATCATTTGGCCCATTGGGCATCCAGCTCTGGATACTGTATTAGAATTTTTTTGGTTTCCCTGGTTGCCTAATTGCTAGTCTTTACGTTTTAGATCCAGAATTCGTGAGTTTGAATCTCACGCCTTATCCTGCCGGTAATTAGTATTCCCTATATTTTTAATGTCCCTGTAGTTTTTCAATTGTGAAATCCCTCACCCGCCGCATACAAAGAGGGCCTCTTTCGACGGACTATGTCAACAGCCACCCGTTCTCCCACTGAGTGTACAACCCTTGTCAAGTAACGCCACTCTCCCATGGTGCATCCTCGTTCAGTTAAAGTATAATACAAAACCTACCCCAGAATATTGATAGTAAATTATACACAATACCACTGAAAATTTTATAGATATTAAAACTGCAGAAGAAGACAGAATTAAATCTAAAGCTTTTATAAGTTATATTTTTTTACTCTATATTATACTTCTGCATTCTCTTCATTAACACCTTTTCGACAGATTTGAAATAATTCTCATTAAAGATTCATTAATAAGGATTACGATAACATCAGTTTCGATATATTTAGTTGTCTACTTATAGAAAGGTCGATTGTAATCTATGTATGGAATTTGCATCACACAATATGTAATGTCGAATTCCTTATAAAGTTAAAACACACTTGTATGTTGCTACATTAATATAGTGGGTCAACAATGCCAAGTATCTATCAATAACTCCAAAATATTGATGGAATCTAATTAAAATACAGCACGCTAAGTAACATGTCTGTCATTGGTTTTAAATCAATTTGTTACAACAATTAACTACTATGTCATATAATAGAATCAGTAAATAGTTTGTCGTTTTAGACATTGTTTTTAGCTATTTAAAATTATACTTACAGTTTGAATGATTGTATAATACAAACATAAAACCACATTCACCGTTCAGTTGAAATCCAAGATCACTATCAAAACAGCTGTTTAGAGATAGCCATTTTGGATTGAATTGAGATGTGACCAATTCATTATAATACGTCAAAATAAACTAAAAATAATGCCAATATATTTAAGGTTTTATTCCTTATATAGGCCAATTGCTGGTTAGCAAAAAAATACAAAAACGAATATTAATTAAAACTAAAGATTTTATGTTTTAATCAATTCAAGTATGGCCCAGTATAATTATCCTAATTTTTTTCTCCACTGAGCTGAGCTTAATTAGCTAAGTAGATAAAAGTTACCTAAAATGCGGAGTTTTCCAGTTTTTACAAAATAACTCAAAAACGACGCATCAAATAAAAAAATTATCAAAGAATAAGTTGTAGAATGTAAAATTATGCATAAAATGAGTACCAACATGATGTATTTTTGTAGAGTAGTATAAATACTAGCTCACTTCAAAGTTATAATAATTCTTCAACTTCCTACGTTCGAAGAAAAAAGCATTTGTTATTAATTATTAATCAATTGTTGATACATTCGCACGCATTCGGTTCACTTTCCATTTTTTAGATTCATTTAGGTTATCTTCTTCATCATTCAACTGAAGCATCAGTTCATCAATGTCATCATTGTCTCATGTAGTAGTCACTACATTAATTTTGTTAGTGCACAAATGGCTTTTACAGCTCGCACAAATCGTTGAGCAGTTAATTCCTGCTTTTTTCAACTACAAGCGGCTTTCGCGAGGATACTCGTTCGTACATTTGCAGGATATAATCATTAAAAGTTTTTGAAAAGCACGTTCTTTGATAGTGGTAGCTGGAGATGGACCCATACAGTGCTACCAATAATTTTTGCCCTGCGACTATTTATTTTTAAATAACATTTTTTAAATACTCGTTTAAATTTTGAGTTGTTGATTTAAAACGCACAAACGAATTTAATACACTGAAAATTTAATTTTGTTTTCAATTTAAATATAATAAAAGTAATTTAATAACTTTTGAATCCACCCTTGGCTTATCTAACAAGCTTAAATAAATATTTACTGTCCTTCTTACTTTTAGCATTATTGCGGGACTAAATAAATTATTTATGTTAAATATTAATAATAGCTGAAAACATTACATTCGTCTGGCCTAGGTTTATTATTTTAGTAAATATATAACATCTTTATTAATCCTATATATTCGTATAAAATATCTTTCAGATGATAGAATAACGCACGAGTGAATTTGTTAATGTGCTATCAGCTCTTATGGGACCGCATTTTGTATGAATATTAATTCTCAGTCAAATCACTTTAATCAGTCTTTGAATCTAATAACTAAAGAGTGAAGAATACGGCATAATCAAAAATGAGACAATAATACCCACACATTTGATTTTATTTTCGTAAAAGCTTAGAATAAAATCTCAAATATGACATCCTGTGGTGCTTAAATTTGGTTGCCAGTGGGGAAAATTTTGTTAAATCATGATAATTTGACGTAATACAATTCTTAAAATATATGTTTATTTTACTGTATAGGTATTGTATAAT
Organism: Rhyacophila evoluta; assembly: GCA_022683975.1. Lineage (NCBI taxonomy): Eukaryota > Metazoa > Arthropoda > Insecta > Trichoptera > Rhyacophilidae > Rhyacophila > Rhyacophila evoluta. The sequence continues at coordinate 21,198 of JAGVSQ010002334.1, read as the reverse complement.
AAAGCTCTTACATATTTTCATATTCAACGCACTTAAGTGCATGGGAATCTATTTCTTTGGATAATAAGTACTAATTTCAATGACATTCCCGTCGAATAAAAAAGATCGTTGTTCGATATCAAAGCGGGATATGCCTGACTAATATCGGATGTAAGATGAAGCGAGTGTAAGCTGAGTATATTTAGTAACTAAATTTACCAAGGTATGCTTGATTGGAACCTATCCATAAACAGATTTAGTGTGGAAAGTTTTTAAGGTATAAATTGCGAGTTTGATTACCAAAACTGCTAGATTTAAAAAATCTAAATATGAAAAACTGGAATTTTCTATGAGTTGAAAGTTTGTCTTACAACTTATTCTTTTGAAAAATATTCAATCAAAAGTTGTGTTCATATTGCAAGTATATTTACAGTCCATTCTTGGGGTGGACACCTGCGCATAATGTAGATTATATATGATTCACTCTCACAACAGGCATGGTAACAATTGATTAATTCACATGATATATATTCTAAGCGGTGTTAATGTATAGATGAATAGAATCTTTCGCACCCATCGTAAATTGTGCAAACTAGTCTTTATAATATGATATATTATTATTATTTTACTATGAATAGTTCGGTAATACTAGAAAGCAACTTTTCAACAAATTTTAATTTCTATTGTTTCTATTAAGTTGTTCATTCTAAGAAAATAATTTTGTTGTTACTAAGGTCCGTATAAATTTAATTAGACTGGTAAAATCATTGCGATATGGTTATATAAAGCAGAAAGCTTAAAAATAAAAAAAAACAATGATCAAATTTAAAGCTTTTAGAAGAAATGCTTGAAAAACATAAATCGAAATGAATTATGGTTGATTGAAGACATTTTTTTCTGCAATGCTGTGTTTTTTTGTACAGACAAAATATTCTGTAACCGCTTTCAACATAGAAAAGCCACGTATAAATTACGTTGGAATTTTCGTTGCATTATTTGAAGATTACCGAGTGAATTATAAATATATAGATATATATATATATACAAGTTGAAAAGGGAAAAAAATTCAACCCTCACATTTTTATTGCAGCTTTCATAACCGATATTTCAATAATGATTTTGTAAATCATTTATTTTTTTGTCGTGTCTTTGACTTGTAAATAATGTGTGATGTCTTATCAACAAATAAATTTTAATTTATAAAATTAAAAAATATAAATTAATATCAACTTCCGCATGATATTTAAAGTCATTTCAGAGACTATTCTCAAGCAGGAATTTGCCTGCAAAGCAAAAAGAATGTCTACTAGTATTTCATTACAAAAACGTACTCCCTCCTTAAAAGCATCATTCAGATTTTTTTCTAAATATCTTTCTTGTACGTTAAGTAAAATATTTATAATTTTTCTACTTTTAAGATAAAACATTATTAAATAAAAAAAACTGGTATAATCATATTATATAATGAAATCCTGTATCTAGATGAAATAAGTGATTTTATATATTTTATAAATTATCATAAAATACGCACAAAAATTCTAACTAATTATTGAAAAACTGTTTTAAATCTTTGAAAAAATATGCTGAATTGCTTTTTAAATGACGTTGCGATATATTTTTATTATCGAAGAAATTACAAAATATATGACGGTGAGTAAAAAATATGTACAATTAATTTTTTTATTAGGAACATTTATAAGATCAGTGCTGCACTGTACAAATTTTCTACGATCAACAAAGAACAGTTTTCTTAACAATGGGATAGATGTTGAGCGGGATAAGCTTTAGCCTAAACTTAAAATTTAATACAGGACACTGCTATCCAAGGACGTTGTAATCTTGCCTTACAATACACACCTGCACACGCCGTCCACACGTCTGATACAATTTTTTTTGAGGTGTTTAATCATTTGTCTTATAGTTACTGATTTCACTCTATCAAAAATGTATCTGAAATAAACTTTCGAAAGTAACAATTGATGATTGACTTCCTATGAAAAATTGCCCAACGGTGTAGTCACGGTTTACAACCAATCATTTTGTTTTAGAGATCACTGTTAGCAACCCAGGTTTTGCCATTTGGCATCTTCAGGCTACATTATATGTGGGCAGTAAGCGAACATATAACATAACAGTATAACATAAATTGATTATCTTTATAAATTAATTGTTAAAGTGTTCAACTTCAGAATGAATATAAGACTGCTCGGTAACCGAAAGATTAGCGTTAGTGCCATCCATTTCTTTTGGGTTTGATTCCCACGTCTTTTGGAATACTCAATGAGTTAAAAAATTGTCTTTATATTACGTAGATTCACATACTTTATTTTTAGAGTGGGCATTCTCGCACTCTGTATATCTTTGTGTTTTACATTTGGAATAGACATGGTAATAAAATTAATTTAACATAAGTTAAACTATAATTATAGCTCTGAACATAACTTATTTTATGAACGAATTTCGTTTATGTACTGCTAAATTCATGGCCATCGAAGGATATTTTGTAAAAGTTTATTTAAATGAACCCTGCAGCCAATATGAAGAAAACTTTCTAATCACACTCGTGAAAATAAATAATATTGTTGTACGATGTTTTGAAATGTAACTCCGATAAATACGATAACTCATTGATAAAATATCTTAAAGATCACTTCGTAAAAAATGTTAAGAATTGTGAGAAAATATATTGAAGTAACGCAAACAATAGGCGACCCACTCACTTGCCGAAACTAACGCAAAAGATTTTCTTTTCTCAGTGCGATTTCCAATATGATTATTATTCCCATAATAGTTTGAGTCTTGAGAAAGTTTCGTTTGCCATTTGGTCGATTTCTAGTGTCTTCGATCCATTGGACCGCTGCAACCCTCATAAATTTTCTCGACTTACACTGCTGTGACCACAAGTCCACTTGAACAAAATTAATATTTTATACTCAATAGATAACTTTTAGCTTGTATTCATCTCTAAATATTTACGTTAGATAAATACACTCTAGACTTCTATTTTTATTTATTTATCCACGACTTTTTACGAACGCTTACTTAAAAACTATTGATTAAATATTTTTTTATATAAAATAACTTAATCGTGAAAAAAAGTGAGAACTAAAGGTAAAGGTTATATTTAAATTAAATACATAAAAAACTCACTATTTGTCTTGTGATGGCTAGAGCTACGTTTAATTTAATGTGGTCTGTATGAGCTGTATGATTTTTTAAAGAACTTAGAGATAAGAGAGCGGACAGGACAACCCCCAGTCACACTAAAAGTCATGCAGCGGCGCTAGAAATGGTTGGAAAATGGATGGGAAGTGGATGCCTTTAGAGAACCTGGTTCCTGCTTGTCTCTTCTTCCAACCGGTAAGATTCCGGCAACCTTGAATACCGTTGGGTATTATCCATAGGATGCAATCAATGGAACTGAAGAGTGCTGGTATGATCTGAGAGAATGTGAGGCGCTGGCGGGTGGCAGAGGATTCTGGACGCATCATATGGTGCTTAAATGTCTTGCACACGAAGCAGATATGGCAAAGAAAGAGATCTATAATATACACGACGAGTCAAATTCAAGTAACCGTAAATTAAGGCAATAAGAAAATTAGACAAAGAAAATGAAAACGACATGTGAGACGATGTACGACAGTGAGAGCTAGACAGATTGTATCCCAAAATTTTATCTAATAACATTCATTTACACTTCCTCACTCAAATGAAAGATATCAGTAACCGAAGTAAATTCATTAAAAAAAAATACTTTGGACATCAAATTGGTATTGCTGCATATATATTAATTCTACATTTTGTATTATAAAACATCCGATATTCTCGATTTTTCTTGTAGTTATCGGAGAGACACTGATCATTTCTGGACATAATGGAAACATTCTTGATTACACCACACGTAAATCGAAAACAATAAAAACGAAATGAACGAATATAATCATAAAGCCAAATACGTATCCCTCCTTATTTTTCTTCTCAATTGGATACATTAATTATTTATTACATGTATTTTTATTCATTATTTGAACGATCGTATACTTTATTGATTTACTACTTTGCGAGTGTTTTTTTAACTTCTACTCTTTTACAAGTGATCCTTTCTGTATACATAGTGTCTTGAATTATCATTTTAAAACAAATTCTCATGAAATTAATTTGTCAATTAAGTTCTCATATTTTGAAAATTGATAAACTTCATCTTTGTAGTAGATACCTTCACGTCATGAAGACTCGTATAATAAACTTTCACAGTGTTCATTAATAATAATTTAATCTGTTTTAATTATTAAAAAATTAAATTATTTTACAAAAACGTTTGGTCACCGGTCAACACGCATAACTCTTATTCCCAAATCCCCCGCCCTCCCTTTGTCCATCCGCCCATCATCCCCACACTGCCTGCCTCCGCTCGTTATTGGGTTTACACAATAGACCTTTTATTGAATAATTTTCCTGAAAATATTTTATAAAAACGCATTCACAGTAGCCCACTAAACTTCAGCATAAATAACAATAAATAATTCGCATATATATATGTGTGCGTGTGCGCGAGTAAGATTGTGTGTGTGTTTATGAAAATATGTGAATTGAGTTGTGATCAATATTTCTTTATAACTAAATGGTTGGCTTACTCACAGCCATTGATAATCGTATTTCCTATATCGGCCACCAACCAAACAAACACATTTTTCTGCTTTGAATGTTAAGTATCTAGAAATAAAGTATGGCAAATATGGATCTTTCCAAATCAGAAATCAACTGATCAACTAATAATGAATCTAGTACTCCATATTCAGGTTTTTAAATACGCAACATCTGTAAGATTCGAACGCGCAACTTCAGCACTCAAGTATGTACGATTCTCTCTCGGTTACCAAGGTGACAATACAAATTCCAACCAAAATGCTAACAATAAACGTATCGCTTATGACAAAGTAATACCTCGTGTAACACAAGACACAAACTTTACACAAGATAAAAAAAAACTCTTCAATTACTATTACCGCATCAAATTCCTTTTTTTTTAAATATTTATACTAAATTGGCCAACGTTTTATTAATGTTGACATTTTAAAAATACAAAATTTGCATCTATAATATTTGCTATAGAGAGCTTTCTTTTGCTTTTGGTAAAGGTTGTTTGTGCCTTTTGTACTTTTTCTGTGTGTATCGCCTCTTTTTGCTTTTCTTCATTTGATATGGTATTATAAGAAGAAAAACAGATTTAATTATCGCGTGTGTAGATAAGTAAACTGCCACGTGTAACTTCTACGTTGTTTTCATAACAACGATCGCATTTTTGCTGAAATAAGACAAGAAAAGGGAAAATGATGGTAATGGAATGCCAAAATCTATGGATCTTCACTATAATATTGTATATACACGACTGGACATTAATGTCAACACAGGACCGACAATTATTATTAACAAGTAAAGATGTTTGCCCGAAGCAAAGTTTGCTTGTTTAGAAACGAAAATTTCCGTGTTTTTGTTAAAGGCCTGTGTTATTCGTACTCTCGTCGTGGGGGAGTTTCAATTTACTTTATTTTTAATGAGTTTACTTGCGGCCCAGTATTGATACATTATGGAAGATTATATTTATAGGATTGAAAATCACTGGGGCATAATAATTGTAATGGAAAATTAAAGTGGAAAGCCGGGAAATATATTTCAATTTTCCATCACAATAATATTAACTTTTCAATACAGAACCAAATAAAAGCTTACACTTTTACAAATAATAATTTTGAGTGTATTTAATTTTATTAAAATTATCTCTTCGATTCTTCTGTTTCTTCTCATAAAGTTTTTTGTTACAATCTAAATTTATAAACTTACGAGTATTTGAAAATAACTATTCTCAAGTCAAGTTTTCCAGAATGGCTTTTTTGGACTTTATTTAAATAACTAAACATATTTCCTTACGAATTATTATCAACAGCAATCTTTTTATTGTAGATATCAAATATTTTTGTATCTAATGAAATTATTTTATATATATTTTTAGTATCTTAGATAGTTTAGAAGTTAGTGTGCGCCCCTCGTATTCGACGAATGTGGATTTTGTTCCCACATTTAATGGGTTTTCAAAATCTGAAAATGTAAGACTGGGTGCTTATTGGGTTGAGCAATTGTCTAACAGCTATTTTGCGTGAAAAATAATCTCCAAATTACGGAGATTTTCATACTCAACTTTGGGAATAGACATCACCTTACTGTATAGATCCATATAATTCCCTGTCAGAGCAGACGTGGTATATAAATAAAACTTTAATAATTATAAAAATATAATTGAGATAAAAATATAAGACAGTCAAAACTCTTAGTTGATGATTTTTCGTTCGCAATTTTTTTCAATATTTGAAATGGCTCTATTTATAATATCGAGATGCTCATGCAAACACTGAAAAAAAGGTTGTGGGTGTTTATTACACACACTTTGAAATTCTTTGTTTTTCAGGCTTGTTTTGCATGCTTAGGTAAATAATATATTTTTCAGGTAATTTTTTTGGACCTTTCGTATTTTTTTCATGATATCGTAGTGGAGCTGCAAAACAGATCGATCGCATTTCAAATTTACAAAAAATATAAAAAAAAAATACCAGACACAAAGGCGTCAACAAAGCCTTCACAGGGTATTTCGAGGTTAATAATTCTCAAACAATATTATCAAAGAAATACAAAAAAAAAATCATTTCAAAGAATATGCTATCCAAAAATTGCATTATTTATATTTCTAGTACTTTTTTTTTATAAATAGAGCTTTTAGAAATTTACATTTTTAAGCTTTTAATGTGATTTAGAGTGTCTCTGTTTATCGTAATACCTTAACTGATAGAAACATGTCTTTCTTTTTCTCTAGTCTTTATCAAATCATTTTAATTTCCACCGTAGAAATCACTTAATTAATTAAATGAACTGGCCAATCGCTGTTTATATTACATTATATTGTTTTTCAATTTATTATAATTATTAATTTGCCAGTTTATTGGTGAAAATGGTTGTTTCAAATATTGTCCCATATGATCAATCACACGAAATCAATGTCGATTATTATATTCAGTCAATAATTACCTCTATCTCAATATCTTCACCATAATCAAAAAGTTAAAGTTTACGCTTCGGAGAGATTAGGGGTTCGATTCCCACGACTAGCAGATTGCAATACTGGATAGCTTGAGCGATTGGCTAGCAAATAATTATCGTTAAGAAAGAGTCTGTCTGAATAATTTATGAAGAGAAAATATCTATGTACTCTATTTCAGGTGATGTAAACCATTATTGAGATCCATATTTCACTCCACTTTCGGAGTGAATTTAGTAAAAAAAAGCACAAGATAAAAAAACTTTTGAAAGTTTTCTAGATTTTAAAAAGATTATCTAAGTATAATAGTATGCTTCAAGAGTTCAAAATAACACTATAAAATACCTATAAATATAATATCTCTGTAGTAAGATAATTCAAATGAAGTCAAAAACACCCTTGAAATTGTTGTAGGTATTTTTTTAGATATCAAATATCTGTAAGCAATTCCTTTGTTCTTTTGGGGTGAGTAAGTATTACTGCCTGATCAACCAATACACGGACATCATACTCAGTCTCCGGTAGATTAATAATAATACATTTAATAATAGGCAAACATTAATTTACTAAAAATCCATTCGATAATTCGATGACATTGGATTTGTCGGATTCGTCAATTATTACTAGGTTCATTAGCATTGATGAACATATTTTAGCAATTAATAATAATTAAATCGTTTATTTAACAATAAGTTAGAACTTTATTCTAGTAACACATATTGTTTTATGTGGTATTTATTGTATGTGATAAAAATAATTAATAAAATTTCTTCAACACGTATTACTGTTTGTGGTTTGCATTTTGGTATTTTCAGATAGTATGAATACAAACAAACTGTTTTAAATTTTTAGAGGCGTATTATTTGTGTAAAATTTGTAAAAAAAAATTTCATTAAATAATCTTTTAAAGAATCGTCTGAGATGCTTCTAAAATTGTTGTAATTTTATCAAAAAAGTTTGTCAGATACAAGTATCGCTATAAACCGCCATTTTTAGTTAATACTAATTTTATAAATGGCAACAACAAACCATTGCCATTTATTAAAAATGAACAAGGTACGTGATTTTTCATCACGGCATACATATAAGGCACAAAATATTGAATATGACGAGATTTAAAAGTAGGGGAAACATCTAAGGTAAGAGACCGAGTTAAAAAGTTATCAGTTGTGTTAAGAATATGATTATTGATCTTTCAGGAATACGTGTTTTTAAATAGTTTTAAGTATTTTTGTCACTTCTGTTAACTAGTGAGATTTGATTATCTTGAATGATTATCACATACAGGTTAAAATTTAATGAAGTTTTCATGGGGAAATAGGAACACTGAAAGTTTTAAGTGCTATATTCTATATTGAGAACAAGGAACGAAGATAAAATATGAATTTTAATAATGAAATGTTGTTCTTGGTCATGTTTATCTTTCCACGTTATACGTCGCATAATGAAAGTGGAAAGTGGCAGGTGGTGGAGGGGAAATAAAAAGCTTCTGCATCATAGCAACCACCCAGTTTTCTCATTCATCCTGAAATATGTCAGTTATATTTTCCAGATTATGAAATATTTGTTTTCTGAACATATATTTCCCGCATAAGTCCTCTCGCTATCATCCATTATCAATCATTTTCTTTTATTTGTCACTTCTCCTATGACAGCTTTCATATTTTCATTTTCAAAACCAAGTATTCAATCAAACTGAACACAAATAGACGTTTCAGGCACATTTTGCCCACACTTCTACTGTTTTGTTTATTTATTTTTTCAATGAAAACAAACAAACTCTCTTTCTTTGTACTTACAAATAACGACTTTATATCTGAACTCTCTTTACAGTTTTTTACTATTTTTATTTTCGGAAATCGTCTCAAGAAGTTGATTATTAAGATGAACTATTGTTCTTATTTATTATTCTAATTTAGACGTATGCGAACAAAGTATGCTGTGATATACATTATTGGTTATACATTGTACTTCAAAAACATATTATACTTTCAGAAAAACTACAAGAAGGCTTTGTGGACGAAATTACATTTAAAAAATACATTTATACTATTAAATCTTCTTTGTTTCATTTATTTATTTATTTTTATGTTTCACCAACTGAGAATATAACAAATTACTATTATTATTCAAATCATTCATGACATGGCATACAAAAGAGTATAAATTTTTTACACAAAAAAATATTTGTGAAACAAATCAATTAAAAATAACTACTAAACAAATAAAACTTAAAGGCTTCGACAGACTCTATTTCACTTTTAATTTGTTTTCCTTTTGAGTTGGAAGGGCAGCTAGGCAGATCTTATTTTAAAAATGTATAAAATAGTATTAATATATACTTGTTTGAGTAGAAAATTTAGTTAAAAAGACCTAGTACCCTCCGTATTGGCATCACTATTGGATACTAGTACAATTACACAGATACACATAAACTTTCATTTGGTCCAAACTGAGGACCGTTGCGCCACCCACATACCCCGTATTAAGGTAAATGTGGCTTCAGCTATTGTAAGGTGAACAGCAAACTCCATTTACGTGCTGCCATCCTCTGGAACGTGAACCCTGAAATATTTGAGGTTATTAACCTTCTCGATGATCTGTCGCTCACTGGTTAAGATTTGTATGGACGAAACTTCAAATCAAATGCTATTTTTTTATTTATATTGAAAAAGTGAATATATTTTCTTAATAAATAATAAATAAATAGATGAATCTACAAGAGACAATTTTTCAATTTAGCGTTTTACTTTATATATTTACAATTATGAAAATATTTCTAAATATTGTATTGTTTTTTAGTTATATTTTATATAATAATAAAACTGATACTTATTGCAGTAAGGTCGCCATTTTGATGATTTTTCTTATTTTATGCTTATTTTCAATTTTGGTAGTGTGGAAATGTTCACTCCAAAAGTATAGTATACGTATTTCCGCAATGCGAAGACACATCTTGATTTTTTTTCAGTTTTTAGACAATTTCTCAAATTGATAAGTATCCAGTCTTGCATTTTAAGATGTTTTAAAAATCCAACTAACGTGGGAATTGTACCCGAATTCTCTCAATAATCAAGCAAGCATGCTAACGTCTACGATGTCGAGGAGGCACATTTCTTAACTGACCAATCGTCGTCAATATTGCAGGAATACGTAACTCGATTTGTAGGCTTAAGTCACTTTGTAGAACATAGTTTTATTTTTTACAATCTTTAGTATCATCGGCACATTTTTATACTAGCACATATGTTTATAAAACGTGTACAAGTTGTGTGTTTATGCAAAACTGTGCTAATTGAAGAGATTTCAAAAAATAAACTGTACTTTACAGAGTGACTTAAATCAAAAAATCGACTTATTTCTTCAATACTCGCGACGCGATGCAAAATAATTCTTCATATCCCGGGCTGGTATATATATTTGTGTAGATATACATTTTAAAAAGCTAAGAAAAAGAAAATAGTTTTATGTCCTGATATAAAGCTCCTGGATCGTTTATTTTATGGTAAAAACAACGCTTTAGCAGGCAACCTAATAAACATAAAATGAATGTCATATGCTAGAATTCTTTTAGGATTTTCTTTCGTCAAATTGAACAGACGCCGATATAAAAAAAATCATATAATTCCGCAGTCTTATCACGTGTTTTTACTTATACGAGTTTTGGGTATTATTTATGTCTTCCATTTATTGCATATAAATAGGCGTTACAGTCCTAGGCCCGTGTCTGGTGGGAACGATTGTATTAGTTGATCGTGCAGAGTTGAACTGTGACATTAACTTAAATTCATACATTTATAAACAGAAACCAACTTCTTCCAAAAAAATATTGTTTCATAGACTCAAAATTAAAAGTAATAAAAAATATAACATAAATAATCAGATTATAAGCCCAATGTGAGTTTGAAGAAAAAATATAAAAATCCATTAAGATAATTGGAAAATTTATTTATTTTAATTCACGACGTATCATACAATATCAATTTATATTTATTTTGCCTCAGTAGCCGAGTTGGTAAGAATGGATGCTTTGTTATTAAAATAAAAAATGTCTCGATAGTTGCCTATCATTAATATCCAAAATACAAATTTTAACGCGTTAAGTAAGCAATCAATCTTCATAAAAATTATTTAATAAGATGTTATGGAGTTTTATTTACTCCATATTTGGCCGAAGTGTGGCGTCATTCATATACGTAAAGCCTGAAGATAGCGAAAAGCAAAGTATGGTTTACAAATAATAATGATTTTAATTATCTATTCATCAACACAGTCTTTAATCTTTAACGCTTCATTTGATATATTCATATTGATTAGTTTTACGTTTCGATTCTGATTAAATGATACCTCATATACAACAAGTTTTTATGTACAATAATAATGATGATAGAGACTTTATTCATCCCTTGTAACATTTGTATCGTATGGTACATGAGATATTGGCAGTGTTTCTATAATTGCCTCAATGTAAAATAGAACAAAGGATATTAAATTGATGAGTCTTGAACCAAACAAATTTTCTTCTGATTATTGGTAGACTTTAAGGACTAGCTTCGTCTTATTTAGTACAATACGTAATCTTCGGCGTTGGAAATAAGTTGGAGAATATTATTTTAAAATGAGTGTGACGTTCATGCTTTGTGACGTGTACATCAGTTACGTGATATGGGTCATCTGTGACTGGCCACCACTAGGAACAGTCGACCATCCATGACGATTCTCTCTGTTCCTTATACTAGCAGTATATACCTAGTCACAGATTTCACCCTGAGATTGCTTCTTAGCCTTCTGCGACCCTGATACTTCCTTAAAAATTAACTGATTAAAAAATAAATTCGAAATCAATAAAAATATTTTCATTCAATAATAAGATTCTACAACATTCACAAGACATATTATTTATTTAGAGGACTATAAAAAATACTTAATCCTTAATGAATTCATCAAACTTTGAGAAATCAGTAAAAACATAAGCAGATAAAATGCTGTGTAATCTAAATGCTCATTAATGCCCTACTACGCCAAACATATATTTATTATTTCTCTTTATATCCGTTTCATATATTTAACTTCCAGGATTTCCTACTAAATTTGGCATTGCTTTGCATCCGCCTAGATAATTTCATCATTATTTAATACCACTAAATGTATTGTGAGAATAGTACTTGACGCTTTAACAGAACACCAGAATCCCAATGGTTACAAGCAGTATATGGGCTTTTTAAGATAAGATACGGCACTTTCTTAGTCAGTCAACATCGCTTGAAGACTTTTAACGTTAAGCGGGAGCTTTTCATTACAACTTACACCTTTTTGGGAATTATATTTTTTGTTTATCCCTTTTGCTACTTAGAATGTATTCATTCACTCCGACTAGAAGTAGACTTTATTAGACGTTTGTTTTTATTTTATAAATATATATTTTAGATGAAACACGTGTAAACACATAATAAACTAGTATTATTAATATCACAATCATAATAGTTGTAAACATCTGGGATAAATATTCCAATGAGAATGATTTTGTTCAACTTATAAAAATTAAATTCATCGAGTACGGTCGTTGACAACTCCGTGTATTCATTGATTCTTCAGCTCATTTAATGGGATCTCCAAGTCTTAATTGAATAATTTACATCAAAATTTTCGTATAACTCATATAGTTTGATGAAATATCTTATTTTTCATGTGTTGTGTTATCAGATTAGCCCATATATGAAACGAAAAAATCAAAACCATTCAAAAATCTTCTATTTGAGATTATCAATGTCACATTAGTGATCGCTAGCTTTAAAATTATCTTCTATTGTTTTCAAATCTATACAACTCATTACAGCTGTATAAAAGTAGTTATCATTTTAATTATCAAACTCAAAAATAAATATGAGCTTCATGATTGAGGCTGCTATTTTAAAATACTCATTTCATAAAATATGAATTATGGTAAAATATAATGAACCATTCAATCAAAACATAAAACACATAATTGAATACTAAATCGGGTGTGAAACTGTTGTCTAAAAATTTGTTTGGCGTGTTTTTTCGTTACAAAATGACACTAAGAAAACTACATTGGAATAAGTCATATTTGTTACTGATTATCAACTTAGAAAAAAACGTAACCTGTAACTATAATATAAACATAATATATCAAGTATAATATATCTGTAATATAAAACAAAAATTCATGTGTGTGTTTGTCTATCACGAGAAATATTCTCATTTAACGTATAATGTTATTTCGATTGCTAGGACAACTATTTTACTTTAAACTTTAAGTGATTATGATGATTAATAAGTGACAAAAGTATTGTATACAGGCAAGTATTGAAATAAATTTGCAATGGCGAAATGGATTAATTTAATTTGAACGAATGAATTTATCCCATTCAAAGTTAGGCAACACAGCTAGTAAATTTATGAATTTATTAAAAATTTCAACGCTTGTACCATTGTAGTTAAGAACTATACTGTACACATGTGTTTTTTATTTTAAAAACTCGTCAATAATTTATATATTTTTATATTAATTTTTTGCCTTCTTGCCTCGGTTCTGAAAGTGTTTATATCCAAAGTTGTGGGCCGTTTGGTACGTGCGGCTTGGCATTACTTGGCAAACTTTTAGGGAGCATGTGGACTAATGGAAATGTTGTATCGACCGCGAAGGGTAAACATTATTGAAAACTTTATATGGGGCGCGTGGAATTATTGGTTCTGTATTATTATTTATATTTATATTATAAATATATTGTATACACGTATTTATATGCTATTATATGGGCGTATATCAATAGCCAAGAATATTCACTGGAGGGAGTTACCCAAAAAGAATAATACACACAAAAGTTGTATGAAAACTTTCCAAAAACATGTGTTCCTTTAACAGACTAACATCTATAATAGACATTTACCTCCTGCATTCATATTACTCAAAAGTAAGTATTGCAGATAAACTTAAAATCGGATGTTATTATTCTTTCTGAGAGAAAATATTTCAATCTACGAACCGTCAAATATTTCGTTTCAAAACGAATCTAGAATATATCTTCCCAGTAGTGTAAAAGTGTGCATGCGCGTTTCGTAATCCGGGAATGCGGGTTCAATTTACACACTTGTCGAAGTTTTCAAAATTCTAAAATACAGAATTAGGTATCCATTTGGTTGATAAATTCTTTGAAAATCAATTTTCGTCAAAAATTATTTGCCAAGACATGTTCTCACATTAAGAAATTTATATACTCCACTTCTAAAACAGAATCTGCATGCTGTGTAGATATTTTCCAATTTCGGAGTGTATGATGTATGAAGAACATTAATTGTATACATGTTTAATATATAGTATACATATTTGCTTTGCTACTACGTCGTCAAAAACATTGGTCAGTGTTTTTTGTTTATATTATAAGTTAACACGAAATACATTTTTCCCCAAACATTTCGTGTTAAACGATTTCTATTGCAATGCTACAGTGGAGTTACTTACGCAATATTGGATAAATTTCTACGTTCACTACACCATGGCTTACGTAATCGAACCAAATAGATGTTTGAGTGTTGGGCGTGAGGACACTAAATGTTACTTACAAATGATATCTCACATTTTCACGTCAGGCATTTGCTTATGAAACATTTTTTTTAATTCTCTAAGTATTACTTTCGGTGTGAAACGGGTTGAATATGTATAGAAACTGCAAACTCAGAGTCGAGTTGTGAAATTAACTTTGAAAACTTATATTGTTCTCGCGCCCGCCTTAAGTCCGCCTACCTGGCGCTTCTGAAGGGCTCCAAGGTAGGTGGGGAGGGCTATAAGTTTGGGCGGGAAGGTTCTTTGACCCACTTAGCAGTGAAAGCCTAAGTAGATGATTCACGGGCCGTGTTTAGGGGTAAACATTAAGCTGTTTGTGAATTTTGAAGTGGGAAAATGCTGTGTTTTTATCGCGAAGGGCTTAAAATATAATATATAAGGAGATCGTATTTTTTTAATATAGTGGGATATAAACTATACTAAATAATAAATTTATCACACACGTAAATGCATAGTAAGTAATTTTATTAAAATATTAAATTAAATAAAAACACGAGAGAGAATGATTTTGTAAATCACAACGCTCCCCAAATGAGCGATTGCTTAAAGGATGGGTTAATAATTACTATACAAAATACTGTCGAATAAAATCCCGTATCTTAATTTTTTTTCAATACCTATCTGGTTCAAGCCCACAATCTTTATCTACTGAGAAGACGAACGATTCTGTACAAACTGAAATGTGTCAATACTTTTTGAAATCATTATATAATTAATTAGTTTTTATATCACTTTTTAAATTCAGTTTTTGATTGGTAACATTTTTCTTTTTATAACTAATATTTTAAATTAAATCAAATATATGCAGCTTAAATTTCTTCATATCAAAGCTAGAAATTATATATTTCGTTGTTCTGAAATTCCACCATAAAGAATATAGGAAAGTTATTTTTAATTTTAAAAACTTAATGAAATAATATGTGTACTTCTACTGGGAATTTCGTTACTTCGGTATTCGTTATAAAAACATATCGCTTAGAACCTTCAACTTGGAAGTCCTTTGCTGACCCTTGATTTAAAAATAATGTCATCTTTAAACAAAATAAACTTTTAGTACGAAAATATTGATATAAGTTTAATACAATATATTATAATACTGATTCTTAAAAATATTTTCATTTCCGTTTTTTTGAAAATTGCTTAATTGAATAAAAAAAAAGTGGATAATATATAAATACACAATCTGTAAAATAATTTTTTAATTTTTTTAATTACAACGAAAATATTAAATTGGTAATTTTTTCCATAAATTTATGCGTTGAACATTTCGGGCTTGTTTTTTGTCTGAGGAATAAAATAAGTTATAAAGGTAATTTGAAAATATTTTCCTATACGTGTCGAATTCCATTCCGCCTTCAGGTGATAGAAAAAAATCGTAGATTTATCATTAACGGATTTTAATTTTCAAAAATTTTAACGAAAAGAATTCGGAGGTAATAAAAATGAATTTGAGTTTTCATTAATTCATTTTTGTAGAGTTAATAAAATTCATTAATTACCTTTGCTGAAAGATTCGATGAAATTAGAAAATGTTTTCTTTGTAAAAAGAACAAAATATTAAATTTTGTAAGTAACCGTTAAATTTAATATTATGAATAAATAAAATATAGTTAAATGCAAGATTCTATTTATATATTATTTTGCCGAAAGCTTGTTTATAAACCGTGTATTGAAAATTTAAAGTATTTAAACTTATAGAAATAGAAGCTGATTCCAGTATTAAAAGATAAAAAAGTATTCATATTTATTATATTTAAATACTTAAGCTATAAATATCATATCCACTTCCAAACATGAAACATAAACATAAAGATATCCGCTTCGAGAGTCTATAGATCTCCGTATTGTGAAGACATGTTTTGACAGATTGTTTTTAACGAGAATCGCTTGTCAGAAAATTTCCCAACCCAATCTGCATTTAATCCTGTATTTTCAGATTTTTAATAATCCGGTAGATGTAAGATTTGAGCCCGTACTCTCCAGATGGAAGGCACGCATTCTAACTTCTACACTACCGAGAAGACAAAGCTTAAGCCAACTGAACTAAAATACTCATAAACTGTACGTTAAAATTAGCATAACTGATATATATAAAATGTATTCCAAGACAACGGAAAACTCTTATCTTTCTAGGACTAATTTCGATTGACTATACATATGAAAGCATATAATTATATGATGAGCAAGAATGCTTCCGTTCATTTGAATTAACAGTTTTTACCGTAGATGTTTTTAGTCATTTTTACTGAAGTAATACTAAGAATTAATATTTATTTTTTAAACATGTTGACATCTATACATATGATATAAGATAATATGCTATCAAAACGATGTGGAGAAACGGCGGGTGGTGAAAATGAAAGTTAGTTAAAACTATTATTTTTAATGTCAACAAATAATAACAACACTATACACGTGACCGTACTTATAGAACTGTTACGATAAATAAAGGTATGGTTATTTACAAGATGAATAATTCATTATACTTATCAAAATATGCATTTCCATATACCAATTGTAGTTCTTAAATAAATACAAGTCAGTTTCCGGAAATCTGCCAGATTCTGAAAGCTTTCGCCTGTTTATTTGTTGGCTTATGTACGAGATGTAATAGTGCACTAACGTAATTGGTTAATTTATCGTATGTGGAATAACTGGGACGCGATACATTATTATAACATATAGCTGGGTTGTCTACATGTATTTCATTATTGACATTGTTTGTTGAACGTACTCACTACACTCTTCTTATTACAATTCAACTGAATAAAAGAAAAGTGATTTAACCCTCAGTTTTCTGATAATTACACTGTATACAACTTAATACACGTTCGGATGTAATCTGCAAACGTCGAACTAACATCTAAATCTACTTTTTAAGTTTGAAAAAATGATGGCTTGGCAATAAAATGGCATTAAACTGAAGAAAATATCTTCATATTTTTCTTCATAAAATATTTACAACTTAAATAACAGTTAGAAGAAGAATGAAATGAATTGGGAGGAATAATGAATAAATCTATAAATGCATTGAAAGGCAACAAGTGTATACAAAAAGGGCATATCTTACTAGTAATATTTATGGAGATAGAAACAAATTCGACAGTTTTTTTGGTATTATAAATGAATGCATCTATAAGCGCAACTGATTACGAGGGCGCTCAAGTAAGTTTTAATCTTCAATGAATAATTTATTTCAATTGAAGAACGTAAAAACTTTTTCACTGTGCTATAAGTGGGTCCAGTATTTTTCACGGCTGAAAGTTTATATTTTCATTTACGTTATATTTGCATAATCGGCATTTTAACGTGGATCGGTAGCTTTTATTAAAAGGATAAATTTCTTTAACGAAGCTTTCTTGCTTCTCTGAGCAAAGTTCAATGTTTTGCACTTAGTTGCATATTAATTAAATTTTTATGGTATCAAAGAAAGTTCATCCCACACTTACGTAATTTTCCCATGCTGTATATTCAGATTAATTGAAACATATTTACCCCTTTTCAGTATATAACCACACCCCTTTTGCTAGAAATAGAAACGCATGACTGCAATTTCCTGACTGAATACATTTTTTTCAAACGTTTTAAATAAAAAAAAAAATATTTACGTAAAAAAAAGATTAAAAATTATACAAGTATAATATGTAGTAGTCATATTAATTTATTAAAATATAATTTTGACAAGACAATTTAAAAATATTACATGCAAGACAATAAATAATAATGGATTATAAAATATATATAAACAATAAGTTCTAGATATAATTTGCAAAAAATGCACATTTTTTTACCATGATCGCTCTCAAAATGGAGCATATGGATCTCCACACTCGGAAAGCAGACTACGTGGGTATCCATAATATGAAGACATCGCGACAGCTTATTTTTTACAAGAATTGTTTGTCAGACAATTGCTCAACCCAATAGACGTCCAGTTCTGCATTTTATTTATTAAAAAAAAACAACAACAGATGTGGTAGTCAAACCCGCATTCCCCAGATTTGTAGAAGTATTTATAGAAATGCGCACGTTAACCTCTACGCTACCAGAGATACCATTTTTATTGTTTATTGATAGTTCTAATAATATTTAATTCGATCTGTTTTTTGTTGTATCACTTTTTAATGTAAAAAATACAAAAAAAACACATATTTTTACTGTAATAAATTCGATTTTTTAGTAAGTTGTTATGTATTTGTTTGAAATAAATACATATTTGAATATGAATTTAAAAAAAAAAAACATTAAAAATAGAAAAACCCCAATTAACAATCTAAGTAAGTCTACCGAGTGAGTAAAAAAACTTAATTTATAACATATCATCCTAAAGTCTAAAGTCAGTCTCACTTAGGTGGAAGACGGTAACACCCGTTGTTTTCTGTATTAGCATTACTACTGGTAAGTAGTATTTAAAAAATGATATTCACAATCACGCGTGTTATTATTAGGCTTAATGATTATTTTCTAAAGGTGTTAAAGCAATACGTGAGCTTTTATAAGTAGTCATAATAAATGAAAGGACAGTCCGAACGCTCGTATTTCGTTTGAACGATCGCTTTGTTCAAATGCGTCAAAAACATCTAACACTTAACCATTTATAGAAACAGGCAAATAAAAGCCATCATAAAAAGACAGGGAACATTTTTAACTCCTTGGTCTTAAAACGGTAACAAACTTTAGTGTGTCTCAAAAAATGAGAGCGATATTAAATAATAATTATACAATTTGTATTTATATACTGAGACTTTAAAATGAGTTTTCTCAGGGAGCACGTTATGAATTATTTATTCATTACATTATTTCTACTCAAATAGATCTTCTTCCATTTCTAAACAATACAAAACACATGCACAAAACGAAACAAAAAACCGTCAGCATAATTCATGAAATAATTAATGAAATTGTCAAGGATAATATGTAAATAAATATATATTTTATATCTAAATATAAAAATAGTAAATTTGTGAAAAAAATACAGTACATATTTTTAAAATCGGTTACAGAAAAATTAATTGTTTTTTGAACAAAAACTTCCATCAAAATCATCTTGGAAAATGATCTGAGTAACCTAAGGTCAATCTACATTACAATACTCTCTCATGCAGAACTTTTTGAGGATAAAATAATAAGTTAAAATATACTGAAATATGTTATTTACATGGGTTTTCAGTGTTTTTACGCGTATTTTTTTAAATGGTAGTTAATTCCTAAGGCATTATTCTAGAGCTTAATTTTCGGGAGGATATTTGTGCAGATTGTTCTAATTTTGTGATGGGTTTGGACCTATGAGTATATGTCCAAAAATACGATTTTTCAAGTGATCAAAAACAATGTTATGAAGTAAAAATTCTCATTTATTTAGCAATAAATTTTGTACTCTCCTTTAAGTTATTTTCTATTAAAAGCAGGGCTGTGGAGTCGGATGAAAATTTATCGACTCCGACTCCAACTCTTGACTCTGACTTCAATTTTTGTTTTATTTTATAATTCACTGCGTCTACCTAATGTATTTATATTAACTTATTAATAATGGATATAGGTATATAAATAAAAAAAAATATCAGGCATAAAACGATGAGAGGTTAACTAGTTAACACATACCGTAACGTTATTCATTAAAGAAAATGTTAAAGCAATTAAGCGGAGTCGATTTTTTCCGACTCCAACTCCGACTCCGACTCCGCCTAAAATGTTACGACTCCGTGACTCCGACTCTGACTCCGACTCTGACTCCAACTCCACAGCCCTGAGTATAAGGGTAGCTGTGGCGTTTTTTGTTAGTCTCTATAAAGCTTTCTAATAATATGAAATGTTTTTTTATATTTAATAGAGTCAAACTTACGAGTTTATCCATCATAAAATTTTACTAGGATAAGAAAAATTCATGTAAATATTTACCCAATATAAAAAATGGTCTCAGTTCCACAGTTTATATATGGAATTTAAAAGCCGTGCCAATTATTTTTTAATATAAATTCTTTTACTTATTTTTTCTACCTCTAATTTAAGCCTACTGTTTTTCAAGAATTTTATTTGCCTCTCGTAGCACGTGTCATTGATTTTCTCCATAGGGACAAAAGAAATTCAAATGCTGTTATTTTTTTAATGAATAGAATTTCCCCTTTTTTGTGGAGTTTTTTTTCGGTCACTATAAAACAAGTAATATCTCAAATTTATTGTTTTTTTAACACTCAAGATCCGATTACGTCGTTATTCAATTAAGTGATGTGTGCCAAATTGATTTTACTGCTTTGAAGGAATCTAGAAATCCATTAGGCCGCTTTTAACGGGGGGCTATAGGCAGTAAAAAAATAACGATACTGTGCGCTCAACACTTACGAACACGTTTAAAATTTTGGATTAATTAAAAAATAATAGTATAAACCATCGTATTTTTAGATGGTCAATATTTAGAATTTAACGTTCTGCTAAAGTATTCCGCAGAATAAACTTTGCTAAATACTATTTGTCTCCCCGGTAGCGTAGTACTAACCTAACGATCCGGGGAATGCGGGTTCGAATCCCCATCTGTGTCGGGTTTTTTTAA
>JAGVSQ010002333.1:9061-25127 GCA_022683975.1 Rhyacophila evoluta | reverse complement strand
CCAAGTTCGAAACAAAAAGGGACCCGGGCAACGCCGGGTACTGATCAGCTAGTAACTTATAAACTTACAAAGAAAATTTTTCACTAAAAATGAAATCCATCTACATGAATTAAACATTTCTTTGGTAATATTTAACTATCATAATCAGCTTGAGCTACTAGCTAATGACTCTGATTTCGTGATTTATGGCTCATTTTCTACTATTTGAATATTTTGTTAAAACATTACAGCGAGGTCCAGATCTATATTTTGTTTATCTTTATTTATTACTAGATGTGCCAAAAAATCATTTTGTCTGAAGGCTTTATATTTATCATATTCCGATTAAACGTGTATAGCAAAAAACACACTACATACACATAAAGTACTAAAAAAAATCTATTCTTTCTCAAAAAATCGCACTTTTTTTCCAACGTTAATTATAAGTGAAATTACATTAGGAAAACAAGTTTTATCACGCCATACTAGAATTATACTAATGATACTTTACTATTCCAAGCTACTTAGGTACTTAGTATATGGTGAAAAATATATTAGTTAATAAAAAAATCTTCTCTCATAAATAATGTATTGTACACAAATAGTAAAAAGTATATCTATGAACTCTGAAAAACTACGTGCCGCAAATCAAAACTTCAAAGTTAATAGGATATTCGTAACACAAGTGTTTTTCCAATATTCTACTACCAGCACTACAATACGTGATCGTATTGGATTTTTTCAACATTTTTTCGTACATGTTCTCAGTATCAAAATTCGTCACACGTACATTAAACATATATAAAATTGACATATTCATTTCAATGATAACATATCCCGTCAGTATCAAATTATTTTATCTCTATAAACTCTTATACTCATTCTCCAATCGAATCATTTTCGTATTATAAAAAATCGATTGCCTCTCGGGTAGCGTATTTGGTAGCATGCGCGCCTAGCAATCGGAGAATGAAGGTTCAATTCCCCATCTGTCGGATTTAAAAAATCCAAAAATGCAGAACCGGATACCAATCAAATCTTACAAACAATTCTCCTGAAAATATTCTGTCAAGACGTCTTCACATTGCGGAGAACCATATACTCCCTTTCGAAGTGGATATCTTCACACTGCGTACATCCATATGCTCTACGTTGGGAGCGAACAAAAAAACAATTCAAGAAGTTAACAAAACCAGTCAATTAAAAATATAAAATATCCGTTTGAATAGAAAAAGGTATTATTATTAATAAAACAATCATGAAAATAATCCTTTAATCATATATTATTTATCAAAGCTGAAAGGATTGTAACAAGCTAATGTTATGATTATACAATGTCGCTTCATATTTGTAAAAAAATAGATTATAAAAACTTTCTTGTACGATATTGCATCCGCCTTTTTTTACTGATAAAGCTAAAAAACCCGTTCATTTTTTAATGGCTAATTTATGCATTGGTTATCAAATGAAAGCCAAAATCACTTTTAACAGCGCTTTTGTTCACATAATATTATTATAACAAGTATGGTTATTATTCAAATTTATTTCTACGGAAATAGTTTTTTGGCGATCGTCTAAAAAGCATTATACAAAACTTGAAGCCGTCAAATATTAATTTGCTGAAAATATTTGAATACATTATAATTTATTGAAATATTCCATATTAATATTTTCTTAATATTTATGCCTGAATCTATAATTATTTCTAAAAATTTACTCATTCAAAATGTTTTTCTGTAGGCTTTCAAAGCCACGTTTACTGAATTAAATATGAAAATATCTAAAATGCTTTAAAAGTATATATTGTTTAAATATCTAAAATATGATATGTTTTAAATATGATATGAAAACATCTAAAAGACTGGATGCTTTTTGGGTTGATCAATTGCCTGTTAACCAATTCTTGCAAAGATCTATATACTCCATTTACGTAGCAGATGTGATAGAAAACCTAATAAAATATAACGTATGATATTATAAGGTTTATTTATCATTTTACTTCAAATGACAATCATGTATTACATGATAAGAGAAAACTGCAGAGAGAAAATTTTAACTCACAAATTTAGAATTTAGGGAAACATGCAAATTGAAAAAGCAATGTCTGGAATTTTCCGCTCTGGTATTTAAACTAGAGTGTATGATACTAATGTGTAGTAACGGCGTCCGGTATTAATGTTGTTGTCGGGTTCCTTGAAATATATTATACACTAAGGTAGTCAAGAATACTCCACATGATTTTATGAATTCCCTGTGGAAAATGATCGCACACGTTGATCCGATTATTCGCCAGTCAAACAACCACAGCCGGCGAAGAATTTCAGTGGTACAAACAAACAAGCGATTAAACAGAGGTTAAATTGCCATACAGCTTCCAACGTTACGAAATACCGATGTAAAACATTTCATTATTGATATATATATACATAAATCTTTTACTATATTATACTACTCAAACGTTATTATGTAGATTATATGGCTCAATAAAGGTACAATTGCATAAGTATCGATTGCTCACTGTCGATATTACCAATTATAATTCACTTATCTTCCTTGAATTGAAAGTTTCATTTACCCGAGGAGAGGGAGAAAATATTATTAATTTGTTTCAGTTTGCTTTATTACATAATAACTTAATATTTTATCATTGCGTTAACCGTCGATTTTTTTATGAAATATGTAGTGTATATGCTATTAATTCTCCCCGGTTAGCGTAGCTGGTAGTGTGCGCGCCTAGCAATCCAGGGAATGTGGGTCGATTTCCCATTTGTTGGATTTTAAAGATCTAAAAATGCAGGATTCGATGCCCATTGGGTTGAGCAATTGTCTGAAAAACGATTCTCGTGAATTATAATCAGATAAGACGTCTTCACATTGCGGAGGTCCATATACTCAACTTTCGGAGTGGATATCTTCACAATATATAAATCCATATGATCCATTTTGGGAGCAAACATGGTATAAAAAAATATGTAATAGGTTACTTGTTAAAATATTACATTACTATAAAATATATACTTTTATTTTACATGGAATAATTTAACTTTTTGTAATACTTGCCAAGTGAATTAATAATTTAAATTATTATTGAATAAAAACTAATGGTATTGTAATTAACGAAAGGTATAATCTTTTAGAATAACAGTATCATACGTGGCTATCAGTGGTAGTGCGCTGATCACAATGACGGGGGCAATGCGCAGCTAAGCATGTCGTCGCTGAACAAGTCGGCCCAGGTGTAGGTACAGGAATGGGGGCCCTCGATACCCTCCTCTCCATACTGCGAGCGCTTCGCCACAGGCCTACAGCGATCCGCGTGTAAAGTACCTGTCAAAAACAAAATATCGCAACCATTTCAAAGCTAACGGTCAAAATTTGTTCCTCCTAAAATAAAACACACAAGATTTTCACCCATATATTAAACCTGACCAGCGCCATTAATGAAAACGTACGTGAAACGAATTTAGAAAAAGCGCATTTAACATAATTTTGAATACTGTTTAAGTAAACAAATATTGGTAAAAGATATCTATACATCCAAAAAAGCTTCATTCCGCGAATTGAATTTTAATGATACTCGATCGTGTTTTGTATCCGATATTCATTGTATCAGAATAAATTTACATACGTTGACAAATCTGATAATACAAACCCATTGAATGTTACACTTCATGATATCAACGGAATAGCTTAACGAACAAAATTATTTTACGCAACTAACGGAACTATACCGGAAATTAGCTATGCATACTAAAGTGAAAGCTTCTTTTAAACTTACTCGATGTATCACGCGCGGTAACTATTTTACATATTTTAATTCAAAGCGTAAAAGATTTCATTTTATAACTATGAATGATTTTAAGCAATGATCAGAAATAACCAATAAATTAACTCAGTGTTTAATTTTGTAGAACGATAAAAAACATATGCCGCATATTTTAATATCAATAATTTTCAGTAAAATTTAATAAAAAAAATACTTTTCAAGTGATATTACAGTTTCGTTGTTGGTAAAATATTTACGGATCGTTATAATCAAACAAAATAGAAATATCAGTTATTATATCACTAGGGTAAATTGTTTTTTGCTGGATTAATTACAAAAATTCCATGGGGGAAGCGATATCCTTGACTGTCTAAAGTATTTTTCAAATATAATCCCTGCAGATTTATTTGTCAAGTTTATTTATTATAAGAAACTGATTACTCGCAATGATCTATATATCAAGATTGACTACTAATAAATAAATACTGTCAGATTAATGTTACTTTTATAACATATTTTTGATGAAACCACTGCGGATTTATGTTTCAGAAAATAAGTAATCATTTGATACCATTTTAATTGGCTAATTACTTCTCAACACTGTATAAACAAGTGTGTATGTATAAAAATAAGTACTCGATTTTTTTTGCAAATTATACTCATCAATCAGGATGATAATAAAACTTCAGTAAATCCAGATACCAGGATTAACCTCTTGTAGCTATAATCCACATATAGGTTTACATTTATCTACAAATGTATGAGGTAATGATTGAACAATCAAATGTTACTCATACGGAAATTGCAAAGGGTATGCTTTATATACTCTAGCCAGTGTATACTTTGATAACATCCATGCACTATGTATATTAATTACAGTATTAATAATTCATAATCAAACCGTCCAACTTCCGTTATGCAATGACATACCTGGAATGTTCGTATTAAAACATACCTATATCAATATGTAATATTTGCATATATATTATATATGTAAGTATTTAAGCTATATATTATACACCACAATTTTTAAAAATGACGACAGCTAAAAAAAGTGCTGTAATTAAATTTATGTGAAATTAGACAAAAAAACGGTTTTAAGATAAATGTTATGCTTAAATACAAAAACATAAAATATATAATCATTTAACAGCTTTCATTTGAATAGTAAGTAATCAAAATTTAATGATTTTATGAACCATTAAATGGATGAATGAATAAATTAATTCATTTTCATTTAAATAATTCATATTAATGCCATTTTAATTTATACTAAAACAATATTCCAATTCTACTTCATTAAATAAAATATAACTCTCAAATATCCAGAAACCTATGTATACGCTCCGAAAGCAAACTTATCACAAATATACGGATAATTTAATTGCTATTAGAGCTTTGTTTGAAAAACGTGACTTCATTTATTTTATTCATTCTCACGCATATTTTGCATAATAGAAACGAGCACAAATTATACAATCAATAACAACACAGTTACATCAATCACTAAACGTAAAATAAATCTAATTTCTACTTCACAAATATTCATAAGAATTTTTTAGTGTAGGAGGAAAGCTTTGGTCAATTTAAAGTAAATTTATTTGAATATAAATTTATGTATGTAATAATAATAGAAAAAAGGGTTTAATTGAATCGTTTAAACATTCAAACAATTATTGCCACGTGTCTATCCATGAGATCTAAAAACATTTCAATTGAATACATCCCCGCGTTTAGTGAAACACTCACCCTAATTAATAATGGAACCTCCAACGTCCATGATTATGATTTATTTGCCATTGTGCTCATATTACTGCCACGATTAATTGCCTGCTGCTATATTAATTTTAGACCGCTTACAAAAACAAGCTTTCAGATTGCGTGGATCAAATATTAACGGTGATGTCTCACACCAAAATACTTTGTAACCTTTAAATCAGGTTACAGTTCTCAGTATTTGTAACAAAAATAATACTCTTTGTAGTTTTTTTTTTTGTATTTTTTCACGCGTTCTTTTATTTTAAATATTTTAAGAAATTATATTAAATTATAAAGATTATACGAATAGCTTTCTGTCTAAATTGAAGGAATCAGTAACACATGCACGTATATATGTCAAATTTTATATATATAGCCTCCAGGTTAGAATATATTCATTCCGTACGTATTCTGAATCAAGAGAAAGCCTATAACTAGTTTTATGATAATTTCATTTCCAACTTCCTGCGAGTCATTTACTTAATCCGCAAAATTATGCTGGCAAGAGTTGAAACAACTAACCGTCATTACAAACAGTGGCGTCACATACAACAGTCCAAAGTTAATCATGTCGAAAAGCTCTGAGTCGTATTTCTTCCTGTGAGATATGCATATGGTTTCCTTCTGCCCGTCCTCCAAGTCATTCGTTATTGTCTCCATCCAGATGAATTTTGGAGCGCTGTAAATGGCACTTGTTATCCAAACGCCCACTATTACTAGCTGTTGAGAGAAAATACACAAATCTAGTCAAAGTTTTTCTTATAAACACATATACCTATATTTTTTACTTTTTTATAATTTGAAAATAATAATTCATATACCATCACTTTTAAAACACCATAAATATCTTATCTTTAGTTTTTAATTTACTAAAACACGAATTAATTTAATTCAAATTTTCAAATGATACAAAAAGTTAAGCCCTTGACAGAAATCAGTTACACATCTAAATCTATCAAACTAAAAGCTAACTAGTCTACCTGTGATTTATGTAAATTTATCTCTTAAAACTTTAAATTAAAAAACTTTGTTGAAGAACGAATACTTTTTAAAGTCACCCTTCTATAAACTCGTAGACCGCTCTAACAATTTATTTTTCTAATGATTTAGGCATTTGTTAGTATTTTCTGGTATCTGTTTGATTTTGTCTTGCCAATGTCAATACCAAAACTAAGCTACCAGAATATTTTTCAAGAAATTTAGTAACCATTATTATTCTTTTGTGTCATTTGAATCGTGATATTGTTCAAAATCAATACAATTTATTGAAAATATTTTCATATTATATTTTTTTATATAGGACAAGCTTTATTCATTTTGTATTTTACACTTATCGTAAAAGGTGTTTATTTAAATAACTATCAAATTTTATAGACTAACATTAATATATATATATTATGTAAGGTTATGTTACTGATTTTTAAATAATCATTTAAATTTTTTAAAACTAACTGTGCATAATATACGATTTGTTTTGAAACTTGGATTTTTGGCAAGCCGGAAAGTGGTTAAACTAGCCACTGATCTGTAACGAGTTAAAACTTTCTAGTATTTCATTAGTTTTTTTTTTAAACAGTGATATTTAATAAACTATTTTTACGTTTTGATATATATCGAATTATTTACGATGGTTATTTAGTTTCCGTATTTACTTAAGTCTTTTAAAACACTAATTAAATCATGACATTTTAAGCTCAGTTTTTATTCAGTAAGACCGAATAAAAAATTCGTATTACAGAACTAATCCGATAAAGCAGCCAGGCTGAAAATAACAATTATGAAATATTGTATAAATTATCATAAACATTGGTGTATATTTCATATTTTTTACGTTCTTTACGATAAATAATTAGATTAAATTTAAATCGTTAATCTTCTATCCTGAACGTAATAAATAATTGAGCTGAAAACAAAGAATTATGACAAGTATAAGCATGTTTGGTATCTATTAAGAATAACTCTTTACATATGACAATATATTTTATATTACATAAGATGTAAGCAAATATTTCCTAAACAAATCATTGTTTTCAGTAATAACGCACTAAATTCATAAAAGATATAATATTTTAGAAAACTTACTTTGAAAAGTTCAAGAATAATGATATATTTTATTACAGCATCAAATTAAGGTAGACTTTATTTAGTTTAATTAACTTTATTCGCTGATTATCAAAAGATTAGTATTTCGAAAAAAATAATTCTTTAGTAATTTTAAGTAAAAATTTTGTACAATATTTTTGAATCTCTGTGTAACGTGATTCTTATCGTGAATATTATAGAATAAAACTCCCAGCTTAAAGTTTAAATAAGATACATAACATATATATATATGATAAGTGATAAGGTATGAAAACTAGAATACGTACCCTTAATCTGGTTGGTGTGAGAATTTGTTTACAAGTTATTGGATGTATAATTGCAAAGTATCTCTCCATACATATTACAACTAAAATGAAGATAGACGCCGTATAACTCAGAGAATGGACAAATTGGTACATCTTGCATAAGAAATCACCAAACACCCAACTGTTGGAAAAGAGATAATGTTTAAAAGAAAAAAAATCAATTGGCATGATTTTTTCTTAAAATCGTTTAAAAAAATTAACTTAAATTTAAAAAATTAATAAAAGTAAATTGATATGATTATGATTATGTAGTTGTGATATTTTGTGGTTAATGGCATGATATAGTGACTAAATTTATTTATGACAACGTATGGATTTTTCAATATCGTTAAATAACAAAAAACATTGTATACGTTAATAAATTATGCAAGCATTTATTTTTTAAGAGAGATGTTTTCTATGACCAAGTATAATTATTATTATATTGTATAAATTATTATTATATTTGAAAATTACTTTCGATGAGATTAAATCTAATTTTAAGACTGTCAATTCATTTAAGCAAAAAGAATAGAGTTTTAAATGGCAGGTAGCAATTAAAAACTTTAACAATTGAATCCAAAGAACTTTTCTTAAGAACTTTCGTTACTTTTAATAGAGTAGACAACGGACAGGTAAATTAGGAATACTTGGAAAACGATTCGGGTCTGGACACGTTTCATGGTAGTACACTTTTGTTGCTTTGTTAATTATAAATAAATAAGTTGCACACAATTTTGTCTTATTCTTCAGTGTTTTATGACACGGAGCATATAGAGATAAATACCACCCTATTTTTTTTGCAAGTTTTTGTATACAATAATACATATTAACTACGGAAGGGAAAAAGGACGTAATCTTCAGTTTTTCAAAATAGTTTTTTTCGATAGTCAGTATATTTACAATTTTACACATATTCTGTCAAGAGTATGTAGGGAATAAATTCCGAATAAGTATCTATATTTAATTTTTTAAAGTTTGAAAAAAGTCATTGAATGTTAAATTTGTTCTGTGTGAGTTGCATTTTTCCTTTCAATAGGGATGTATTATAAAATTAGTTGATGTGTAATTGTTTACATTAAATAATACTATTTTTTGACACTAAATGAAAATTTTAAGGGGGTTTCCAATAATTATTAAAAAGTGATATCTTGAAATATAAACGATGTTTCTCAACTTAAAACTCATTACTTGTATATAATATAAACCAATAGGACTTTTTTGCTATCGGCGTCAACTAGTTAGTAAACATATTTTTCTTTTTTATTTAAAAAAAAATCTTTTCAACTTGCTTTATTCCAAAAAAAGAAACTGGTATATTCTGTTAGGTCGGGTTCTAGATTGGTTAGGTTAGGTTAGGTGAGATTTTCCAAAAAAACTCTGTTGAGGTAAAACTCGATTATTTTAATTTTTTACTAATGCCAATAAAATATTCACATCACCAAATCCAGTGTGTTACTTTTGTAAGATAATATCGGACCTACTTTTGTTGTGGAATAATAATGTCATATAAATTATATGTACTTACAATAATAATAATAATACCCATATGTATGTATTAATTTTAGAAGAAATTTATCAAATAAATAATGGCTGTGCAATACTTTAATACGTAGGTTTCGAATGGTATATGAAATCAATCACAATTGTCTTACCTGGATATAAGATAGATTGATAAATTTTGGAAGACGCAAAATACTCCAACGCAGAGATCCGCAAAGGCCAGATTAGCGAGGAAGAAATTAGTTATGGATCTAAGCCTCCTTGATAACGTCACGACCAGAATTACTAACAGATTACCTGTAACAATTAAAACATAACTTTACACATTACACGTATAATAAATCCGATATAATTATCGTACGAAAATAACGTGATGTATATGAAATAATATCTAATTAAATAGTTGGCAGGTAATAACTTATGCATATTTGCTTTTGATCGTATTTGCCTGCTTCAACAAGTTCGCTTGATTTATTCGAAACCTGAAACTATTTATTAAATTGCTGACGTCATATGACATAGTTTTATAGTCTATGCCGTAGCCTATTAATCCACAGCTACGGTTTTATAAAATTATCATATGTAAAGAATTACTAATAACTTTCATAAACCATTCTGCAATAATATCATAGTTCAAAAAATGCCATTAATTAGCTATTTATGCGGATGTGGTAGAATTTATATGTACTTTCGTAACTATACTACGCTAATAGAAATAAAATTAGCTCCATTTTTTTAAATTACTTTCTAAAATAAGATATTTTAAGTTGTGACGTTTTTTTATGAACAAGAAATGTAATCATTCAAAATTATTTTCAGATATACAGAATATAAAAATTTACATTTTTAATATATAATTGAATAACACATAGATCCTTAGAATTTATTTAGCGGTTGACAAGCGATCAGCATAAAAATAATCTGAAAATACACATTTAATTAAACACTATGTGAACTAATTTATTTCATTTCCGCTGCATACATGGAGCATATGGACACTACACAGCCCCTCCGGAAATCCATGTCGCCAGACCCACCCCAGATCGTGTCAGCATTCCACTCGTCTGTCAAATACAATACTGAAATATTTCATGATGACATGATGAATAGGTAGTTCATGATGATACCACCTTGGGATAGTTTATAATAAATTAAATCAATATTTACAACAAAAAAATATCTTACGTTCATTACGAAAACTTTGTTTTATGACTTTTCCATTCATATAAGTATAAAACATTGATTTCATCTTCCCACAACTATGCATTTTACATATTTCATATCAAGTCATTTTTTATATATCAGAAAGAGATGATCATTTACCCCTAATATCTTTTAAATATCTCTGAAGTGAATTCAATCCATTTAAAATTTTAATCCCTTGAATGCACTTTGCATTTAAATTATTTATTATTAAAATTTCACATAAATATTCATATTTTACAAAAAAAAACTCAATGTGTGTATAATTATTTTTTTAAATACTCAAACGAAATGTAATTTATGATAAATAAATAAAGATTTGTTTAATCAATATTAATTCTATTTACTAATTTTTCAAGCGCGTTTAAAATGAAAAAATATTTGTTATTATCATTCAACACCAATCGTCTGCAATTGAATGAAAATACACCGTAATTAATTTTCTTTGTACAACAGTTTTAATAAACAAAGCGATTTACATGAGCTTTTTTCGTGTTTATGTACAAACCTTGTCAAAGGAAATCCATTGTTTCTTAATCGAAATTCTTTGATAATTAATTATTTTGGAAAAAGGGGGAAACCGCTTCAGGAAAAATCAATACTTTTATTTAGGTATCTAAAATCTTTTTGTTTTAAATTTTTCCTATTATCTGTAGGCTCAAACATTAATTATTTTGGACTTTTAAAAAATAACCGAATTCCAATTCGTTGACAAAATTGTATTTTTTCTTATACTGTTTTATTGACAAAGTTATAATCGTTTTATAATTGAATATTTTACAGATTTTTCGTTTATAATTAATTATCAACTTCATTATTTAAACACAGATCAAAAACCATTCTTTTACACTATTAAATTTATATATATTATACATATATATGTAAATATTAATTTTCTTTTACCACAAATAATATCGAAGACTAAATTTATTTTAAACTCATATATTTATCAATAAATGTTAGCAGTCCTTGTACGCCTTTCTATAACGTCTGATGATTTAATTAAACTTTAATTACTACAGTAGCCTCATTGCCATCGGCAACGTAAATTAACAGCCAGCGTTCATTGCTATACTTTCTTTGAATCGATCTCAAACATTTATATAAAGAAAGGAAATACATTCCATAAATAATTACAATATAAATACTGTGTAATAATATTTAAATTGAATAGCATCATATCTTGTTATTTGAGAACCATCAAATATGATTATTTTATTAGTTTCCTGGTTATTACTTTAGTTACACAAGAGGCAATTTAGTATTTCATTGAATTGTCCAATGTCAAATCAAATTTAATTCGGGACTCAACCGTAAGAACCACACATAATAGTTTCAAAAGCACTAGAATATTTTGTTTACCGCTGTGAAGATCAGAAGTAAACGTGTAACCAACTAACTGAAAAAGCTATGCATTGTTCTAAAATTAACACTTCTGAAGCCAATAAAATTTTAATTTCTTACAACGCAATATATTTTAATATAAAAGGAAATATAATTTATAGATTTAAAAGTAATTCATTTTTGTTGTTGTCATTTAATATATTATCACCGAGTGTTTTACACGCTGAAACTTGGTATACTCAACTTTTTCATGAAAACCAAGGTTTTTCGATTTATTTTTCAGATAAAACTTATACGTTTTACCATAAATTACTTAATACACTGCTATAATTTGCCAAAATATAACAACGCTGTTTTGTTTCCACATCGTTGGAAATTACGAACAAATTTAAAGAATGTAGTACACAAAAACAATTTTCAAAAAAAAATATGAGACTGCAAGATAAAAAAAAAGAAATAAATTTCATTTCCAATTATCCGGACTGTCCTCGCCACTTGTTTTTGTTGCATAAATATTCATTTCCTTGCTTTGTTGAACGATGATACTTTGAATAATTACCGCTGCTTCAAAATATATTTATTCATATATTATATTAAAAGTACACAATTGACTTCTTACTCACGATAAGTTATTAGAAAATATTTTACTAAGCCTTGTATCTTAAATATATTCAATATTTTATGGTGAAAAATAAATTAAATTATCAGTGATTTAACACATTAACTCTTTGTTCGACAATCAAGTATATTTATTTAGAAACCGTTTACATTTTATATAAACGTAATTTTCAGATCGGTTATTATGTTTAAAATGACATTTAAAAGATACATAGTATATTACACTACACAGTCACGTGATAGTCACATTATAGTTTATCACGTATGTTCTAATAGCTATTTAGCTCCGTATATATATAAGCGAGGTCTAATAAGATAGACATTTTTTATTATTATATTATTATAGAGTTATTGGATTAAGAGCTCCTTCTCTTATGTAAGTATAATTAGCCGCAAGAGAGATCAAGAGAGGTGTTGTAAAAACTATTGTCATTTGAAATTTTATCAACGAATTGATATCTACAAAAATAATGCGTAGAATAATGATTTAGTGTATTGAATCAATATATGACACAAAATCGTTAATTTCATGAAAAATTCTTTTAAACAATAATGAAAATATAGTAATTACCTAATGTAAAAAAAACAGTACCAACATATATAATATGAATGTCTTGTATAATCAGTATCATGGTATTATATAATAATATAAAACAAAAAATACATAATTATGTCCGCTTGTCTGTAATAAAAACTTTAACCAAACGGCAAATTATAGCAACTTAAAATTTTAGCATGTTATTTAAACTGCCATTTCAAATTTATTGCCATATCAAACCTTGCTCTTAATTTATTACAATTTTACTAATGATCTATCTACAAGAGACTAAAACTATTGGATAATTATCAAAATAAATTTGTTATAACCGTATGAATAAAATAAATTTAAATAAATAATGAGTCTATCTAAAACAAAGTCTGGTAATAAAGCTAACATATCATATAATATAAATTATGATATGCTTTCTCATGTATACTGACCTATTTTTTATCGCTAGATAAAGTCTACAAAAACAACAATGTGATTTATAATCTACAACGTTGGTTTCCGAAACTTTTCGACCACGCAACCCTGAATCATACTAAATAAACGCACCCACGCTTAACTATTATTAAGGGATGTCCTCTTACTACCCTTCTCGTCATATATAATAGAGTTGACTTTCCGAACTCTTTTACGTATCATGGTACAGTAAAAGGACGAGTTTTATCAAAAATGATGACATGTGCGAACGAATACTTTCATACCAAAGATTTGTCTTTCAATCCGTTTTCCATTTAAAATTCAACATGTACAATATATAATTTAAAACATGTAAAATAGTATTCTATTAATATAAGTATTCTAAAACTTTTTTTATAAAAACAAATAAATCATAATTTTAAAAAATACTTATTATGAAAACTAAACATATACTATTGATAATATAATAATTTATTGTGATTGTTTGAATAGTAAAATTATTTTGTTTTATGTTGTGACACGTAAATTATATCTTGATTGTCAATCACTCAAAAAATTTTATATAAAATTATAGTAAAGCTTTGCTTTTTTATTTATAATAATAAATCTAGCAAAGTACCACTTTTGAGTTAAGTATCGTTTGCTGGTATACCAAAAAAAGATTTTTGAAAGCAGTTATATAATGTATCAAATGACATGAAGATATCATATTTTAATGAGGCATCTCTTGCTTGTGATCTACTGTCTCGTTCAATTTTGCTCAAACACATCCTAAATTTTACTTCGTAATATGTTATATATGGTTTCTAAAATGCATGATAATAAGACAGGCGTATCAAATTAATTAATTTCTTCATACGAGTATCAGGAAATTCAATGCTTATATAAGACAAAGTATCAATAATACATTGTTTAATATTGTTCCAAAAAACCGTTGAAGCTTTCACTTAGTTGCGGCTGAATTTAAAATTTATTTATGAAATTGATAATTAAAAATAATAATACTATAATAATGGAATAAATTTCAATTCAATTACACAAAATTATTACACAGAAAAGAATGGATATGGACATTTTCGAATTACTATTGGACAATCGTCAAAATCATCAATCATTATGTAAATTCTGCATATCATATTCGTGTCTATTGCCATTATTACTCATATTATCGTACATTTACAACATTTTAAAGTTATTTTAAAATACAGTTTATTCAATTATGCAGTCATTTTATTATATTTAATCAAAATACAGTTTTGACAGGTAACTTTAGGCCAGAAAGTATATATTAATGAAAATTTTACACAAAAAAATACATGTATTTCATTTTATATTCAGCCGATGGTTTGTTTAGTTGAACAAAACTAGAAATCCAATTTCCGCCAAAAAACACATTCGGCCTATATGTCACAAATATGAATTTCTTTATCATTATACTACGCAACAAAAAACAGCACATGAGTTTATTTGAAGGACAAACTTTATCTGGGAAATAACATTCAAGCCGTGACGCGATGCATACAAAACCATTTCCGGATATCTTCACATCCGAAACATTTCACCTGCCCTCATTCACGTAACCTGACCCACATTTCGGACAACCACATGTTACTCCAAACCTTTTATTTTTTAATTTATTGACCACGCGAATAGCACAATCACGTGCACCACAGTATGGTTTCTTTTTGTTTCGTATTCATTGATTTTAATAAATGAACATTAGAAAAAAATATTTTTCAGTTATTCTTTAATAAAATCAACAGTATGCAAAAATGTATTATTTTTTATTGATTTATCATGAACATATAGATAGATTAAGTATTTCACCAACTTTATAATATAAATTGAGACACTTTGATGACGAATTTTTTTTAGCCATATCCTCGTTGTCAGGCAATTGATTAGGTCATTGAGCATCCAGTCCTGCATTTTAATATTTTTTAAATTCAGCAGATATGAAAATGGATCCCGCAATCCCCGGATCCAAAGCATGCGCGCTAACCTTTCGGGTACCGAGAAGACATTTTTTATATTGTACATTTATACTATTTTTAAACTAGAGCTTTATTTATTTTTAAATAATCTAACTTTTTATTATTAAATGATAACATATATATTTATTTAAGCGCTGGTTAATAATTAATTATTTGATAAATTTATCGATCAGGTACTTTTTTTGCTAAACGTAACATAGAACACAAATCTCCGCAACAAGCGACGCAGTGACGCAGCACACAAATCTCCACAACATGAGAATCTATCTGGACGGAATATTTTTTTCATGACAATTGGTTTTCAGCATACCGCACAATCTAATCACTATTTTTGTGCTGCTTTTTTTTAATTTCATACCTTTGTTTTTATCAACTATGTAATTAGTATGTGGTAGAAAGTTAAATCATATCACAAAAATTCTTTTTCTATAACATAATAAAAAATATGTGATCAATATACCTAAAATAAAAACTGAAATCGAGCATTTTTACATATCTATGCATAAATTATAATTTTCACACAGCTTATTTTTACTAAATACATGTTACG
>JAGVSQ010002332.1:9949-22572 GCA_022683975.1 Rhyacophila evoluta | reverse complement strand
TTTATTTAAAATAATAATTGCGTTGGCAACTCTTGGGAAAACGTATACTTTGAGGAAAAGCTTATATCTTCATATTTGGTGCAATATATGCAGATATAACGATAAACAAATTAATAAGCTATTAAGAACCTGCATGAATGAAATATATTTTGGTATTATTTAAAAGAAACGCATTTAAAATTATAGACAACTTATAATGAAATATTTATTGAATCTAAGTACGTAATAATGAAATAAGGCGTTATAATATTGTGTCGCTGATTTCTGAAATGTTAATTTATTACATTTCTTTACAACTTGCCGTTACAAGATAAAAATATTCGCAAAAAACAAACCTCTGGCAATTCTTCTGGCACCTTGCCCATCCATGACAGCGAAAGTATAGAGCAGTCACACTTTGCACTATTATTTTGTTCAAAATGAAGGTGCATTTTGAAAAAAAAATAAACTTAGACTTTTATTGTTTAATAATCGCTGTAAATGCACCACAGTGTATATAAAAATTATTAACGACGCAACTACAACTCATGTTTATGACCTAGCAGCGCGCGGTAATGATTTTGTAATTATTATTTTTTTTTATTTTAAAAGGAAAATATCATAAATTCATATTTGTAATTGTATGAATTAGAAACGCACTCATCGAATTATCGGCGGGTAAAGTTTCATATGCATTAATATTTTATTGTCTAACCTAAAATCGGAAAGCTCACGGCTCATAATAACACACAGAATTATATTATTGTAAAAATCGTCCCATAGAATTTTCACGGGACAGACGTCAGACCACCCCAAAACATGCCTATGTATTGATTTCCCGGGCGGAGTGGGGGTAAACTCCAGGGTGAACGTGAAACGTTGTGAAACTGCTTGTATTTACCTATGGTTTATTTATTTCGTCCGTGGCGGCATCTTAACGACACTCTCGGAAATATTTTTCGATATACGTACCGACAAATTTCATTTCTCACGTTGACAAAGCAGAGGGTGTACGTTTCGTAAATTTAAAACATAAGAACATAACAAAACAGCAGCTAATGTCACTTCACTTCGCATAACAGAATATTAAAATTCATTTTCAATATAAAACACATACTGATCCAAACAACTTAAAACGCCAGGTTCATACGTATTATTGAAACAATTAAAATTATTTTTTAATTCACTACATGGTTTTTTTATATATATTATCTTATCAATTTAATCAACTATCACCAATTCAAAGATAAATATTCAGTATATACCATATATTTTGCGTATCTATCATATTAGATAGGAAAAGTATTATTGCTTATATAATATGATATTTTAAAGCTAATAATGCGTTTCATGTAAACAAAATACACAACAATATTTTAATAATAATTATCGTAAGAAAAAAAAATATTTGGTTATTGTGAGTTTGATAATCAAACGGCTTTTGTAAGATTTAATCAACGATTAAAATTGTATCTTTAAATTGATTCCAATGAGAATGTTGTTGGAAAATGTTGGAGACAAAAAATCAACAGTACAATATATTATATTAACGAATTTTGAAACTATCCGATTACAAACAAATTAGAGTTAAAAATCAATGCTATCGCAGTAGAGTGGTTTGTGACAAGGTCGCATAGTTTACCAAAATGACTATACTCTGGTAAAACAGATAACATCACTTTGAGTCTTTGTTTAAAAAAAGAGACCATCATCCAAGCATGAATTATTGGGCTAAAATCAAGGTAGATCTAAGCGCACTATTTTTTTCGAAATACATACAATGGTTATTACTTCATAATACATATCGATAACATGACTGAATGTACGAAATCGATTGCATTAGAATAAGAAATCTTTTTTTCCATCATGTTCGCTCCCTAAGTGGAGTATATAGGATCTCCACAATATGGAGATATGTCTTGGCAGATTAGTTTTCACGAGAATTATTTATAAGATAATTACTCAACCCAATGGGCATACAGCCCTGCAATTTTGGAATTTTAAATCCGATAGATGTGGGAACCGAGCTCGCACTCTCCAAATTTGCGAGGCACCCACGTTAACCTTTGCGCTGTCGGGAGAAATTTTTACTTATTATAATGTTAGTCTGGCTTTCTAAAACAGAAGAATAATCACCATAAAAATATATTATGTAATTAGTTTTGAATAATAATTTGAATATATTATACCTATATCATTAACATTCATCTCTTTTTAATTTCTTGACATATTTTTTTCATTAAGTTAAATATGTTATTATGAAAATTTCGTTAGTATAAATTAAGCTTGACATGACAATGCATATTTGTGGAACTAGTGATGGAAATTTGTCACATTTCAATACTCGTCAGTATTTGTCTCATTATCGCCATTTATGGTCTAATTGTGGAATAAGAATAATAAAATTATAGCTAAGGCATTGATGTTTCAGATGATATTCATCCTGTTCTTTCATCAAATTGAATGATTGATTTAGAGCTCAGTCTACTAAAAATATTTTTTTAATTTAGTCACTTTCCAACTTATTTATGACAAGGGTTGCAAATAGATATCCACTTTCTTAGTTCACATAGGTTGGGAAGTTGTAAAATTAAAACTTTTTTTTTTTTAATGTATATTATTTATTGTATTGGTATATTTTGTAAAATAATAATAATTTGATCAACATTAAAAAATATTATGAAAATACTAGTACAAAATCAGACATTTAATCAGGCAATCTGGTAAAATAGTTCGGTTAAAATTTTAACAAAAGAGACGTATATTAAATTTTATGTAAGAACATAAAAATAAATAATGGCATTCAACTCAGTCGGTTTTTAGTTTATTAATTCATTTCATAAATTTTAATAAAACTCAAAGATTGCAATTATCTACATGTTACGATTAAATAATGGAATATTTCTCTATCATGGATTTTCAGTATGAAAATAAAATTATTATGTGTTTATATTGCAATTATTATATTACTTTTTTACAAATAAATTCATCAAAAAATTGTACAAAATATTATGACAGGGATTCACAAAATGTGCATCATGGCCCCCAAGCCGTAGCGTCGTCACAGGGGTGCCTCAAAATTTTACTAGCATTAGCATTCGAATTCATACATGGTGCTGTAGAAAAATCCTAATTCGAAAAAGGTACCGCGACCGGCGATAAAAATTCATCAATTATTGAAGAATTAAATGCTATTTAATAATATTTAAAACTAATTATTACTATATCAAGACACATTCATTTGGAGAAGTCACAAATTTTATTCAATGGAATATCCCATACCTGCTGTGTATTCCATTTTCCAGTCCAGTCCTGAATATGTAAGTATATTGTGTTTCAGTCATGCAGCCCAAAAGGCTGTATGATTGGCTAACCACTAATTTCTATATGAATTAAATTTCATCATACACAGAGTAAAGATCTTAGAGGAGAATGGTAATCTAACTGATACCTTTTACAAAACTATAATAGCAGCACTGATAAAATTAACTGATCTAAGAATTTTTTTAAAATGGTAACTGTTAGTGGAAATAGAGCATCTGTCTAAAAAATGATAGTAAGTAGTTATATAAATTGTATTATAATATGACATGTATACAGTCACTGAGCAATCACTATGTTAAATGACGTTATAGCAAGAGTGGTTTTCACTCAATCCAAAAGAGATAACAATAAATAAAATTAAAAATGTAGAGTTATTACAAATGAACTTCTTTCAAGTCTCCCCAAAGTTTGCCACATTTGATTTTCACAGGAAGTGGAACAGACAATGAGACAGTTGTCTCCATGCAATTTCTCAAAAGATTTGTGAAATAATCCACTTTTTCAATGGGAACCTCATATATCAACTCATCATGAAGTAGTAGCACCAGATTTATGCCATTCGTGTACTCTGACTCCTCTTCTCGCTTTTGATGTATCATTACCATTGCAGATTTCAAAATGTCAGCAGCTGACCCTTGTATTGTTGTATTTACCGCTTGCCTCTCAGCATGAGCTACAAAGAATGTTATGAAGAATATTTTGTTTAATGAATGTTTAAAAAACGTTATTGTTGCATAACATTTCTAGATGTGAAATACACAATTAATATTTTTAATCCTATTCTTTATG
This sequence comes from Rhyacophila evoluta, assembly GCA_022683975.1. Taxonomy (NCBI): domain Eukaryota; kingdom Metazoa; phylum Arthropoda; class Insecta; order Trichoptera; family Rhyacophilidae; genus Rhyacophila; species Rhyacophila evoluta. Next base: position 18,480 of record JAGVSQ010002332.1, on the reverse strand, counting down.
AAGATATGTGGCAGAAATATAATATTATACACATACAATTATTTTAATATAATGGAAGAAGGAAAATAAAATGAAAATGGGCTCATAGTAATAATTCATTTGACTGGTGGCATCTCGGTATCTACAAAAAATACTCGCCCTTATATCACAATTCATTCAATTTTCATACGATTTACGTATTTTTCTTTTGCTACAAATTTTCAATTTAGTAAAATTATATCAGCACAGCTCCATATTAGAATACTTTATAATTTTTATTAGTTTCACCTAATTATGATCGCAGTATGGATATTAAAAGTTTCTTGATGATTATTCTGTTTGTCTTCACTTTTAAATCTACTAGGTCCGAAAGAAGAAATTATGAACAAAAAAATTCTGATGTATGAATGGGCGTATGTACAATAATCTCAAGACAGAGCTATACCAAGTTTCGGTATGATTCTGAAAAAAGTTCGAAATTCCTACAAAAATTCCAGAAAATTTTGGCCAAATTCCGAAAATGTTGAAATTCGAATTTTTTTGTTTTCTCGAAATTTTCAATCCCTAGGTGGGCGCTCTTTACATTCATTTAGCAATATAAGTAAATCATTGTCTACTATGTATCTAATCTATCATACATGAATAATGTAGATAAATTATCCAAATGACTGGCATCACGATAATAAGCAGTTTAGTATTTATAATTTGTCACTGTCAATAAATAATAATACAAACCTTTTTCAGAAACTATAACACTTTTGATTGATGGAAGGTATCGTCTTCTACCACTCAAAGTTTCTATGTAACCTAATTTTTGACATTTTTTTATAACAGAATCAATGAAGAGCTTGATGGAGGGGTACGCAGCATGAAAAGTGTTCATGAAAACAGTGGCTTCAAGATCGCAAATGTCCAAAGTTTGTGCCAGTGCTTTATTGCCCATCCCATAAATTATTCCATAGCAGATCTGTTTGGCTTTTTGGCGAAGATCATCATCCACCTGAATAAGTCATAAAAAATAATTAATACTTTCCAATAATATATGCCTTATGTTGGCTGAATTTTACTTGAAAGAATTTGGTCCCAGAATAAGGGTTTTTAATAGAATATTATACATTTTCTTCAAAAATAAGCCGTACCATTGTAATTAAACACAATATATTGTCATTATCTTGTATTTAGTTTTTTACCTCAACCTCCGGTATAGACTTCCATGTTGAAGCTATTGCTTTAAAAATATCGCCTTTCCCTGTTACAATTCTTCGTAGACTGGTATCTTTTGATAAATGTGCAAGCAGCCTCAGTTCTAGTTGGCAATAATCTGCCGAGACTAAAAGAGTGCCTGATGCCGAAGGAAATATGTTTCGACAATGAAACACACCACAAGCCATAACATCTGGATGAGAGACTAAAAGTGCTGCCGGTATTTCAAAATTACGAGGTACGCTTTGTAGGTTAGGCTCCTGCATTGTCATGCGGCCAGTGGATGTATGTGTCCAATAGGATCCATAGATTCTGTGAACAAAGTAAAAAATAAATTATGTGTAATAGGGAATTTTCAAGACCATGTTATGAAAAATATAGAAGTGTATTATACTAGCATTACTTACCGTTGATAGGCACCATTTCTTACTGCCTGAGCAGTGAGAGGGAACAAGTTCTTGGTTAAAATAGAATTTAATTTTCTCCAGTAAATAATCAGCTGTGCCAATGGACTCTCAATTTTTTCCAAAGCTTTTTTATTTGTACTAGTCTTACTAGCCTTTTGCATACCAAGAATCTGGAAACAGATATATTTGAAATGTTTAATAAATACTAGGACTCGGAAGTGATCACATAAAGCCCCTTTATTTAGTTGAATAACAAAAAAATCTTCCTAATCATCTGACTCTACCAACCTTATTGATGGATCAGCAATTAAATTTATATTTAACGAAATGAAAACAAATAATTACAATCTGAGCTGTGGTCATAATTGACACTACAACTTACAGTGGATATTAAATTCTTTAATTAAATGTCTCATTCACCTCACCTGCAGATCCAAAAATTCTTTACTTTTCTAATATATAATCAGTTCATACATACTTTTGCCACTTCCGATGGTGAACTAAGTTTGAATCTTCTACCGGTAATCTTAAATGCATTGGCTTCTAAAATATTTTGTGTTGATCTAACATGATTTAGAATTTTCCCTGCAATATCTTTATCAACTCCGATTCCACAGATTTCACACTCTGCTAGTACTTTTAGAACCTCCATTTCAACAGCTATAAAATATTTAACTTATTATAAGACCAGCTTTAAGTGTTAATTGCGGTCACTTTTATACATTGGGATCTTAAAGCGCTAAGCTGTTTTTTCTTAATTACAGTTCATCACTTCATGCCTTATGTATATCCTTTAATTGCACTGTCATTACAAGAAACGTTCACCAATTTAAAATTCTACAATATTTACATAAATTAAGACACCGTTTAATACTCCCCCTACCGCTGTATCTACTTAAAATACTCTGTTGAGAAAATGATAATGTACAAATTTTTGTTGACTTGTAAATCATTAAAATAGATATACTATATACACTTTTTATATAAATGGATGCTTTGTACTCACATAAGGTGTCCAGCATTACAGAATTCTTTTCAACAAGACAATGTTTCAAATATTCCATGACATGCCATGTTGCCCAAGCACAAAGACAGGCTGTAGAATATATGCCTTCATTTGTATTAGTTGAAATATTATGATAACAGTAGTCCATTGCCTAAAATAAACACAAAAATCACTCTAATAAAGTATTTGTTGAACTTTTTTACCATGTCCACTGTGAAACTTGATCTCGATTTTTCAAAAGATTAATGTTTGATATAATGTCAGGTTAGACAATAAACATTCAACAGAATTTATGCTCCAAATAGTTCATCCTTAAAAGCATCCCAACCAGCAACAAAGAGTAAATGTCTTTTCTTTTACAAATTGACTAAAGAAAAATATATTTTGCTTTTATATGCTCTGGATTTAATAAATAAAATAACTAATATGTGAATAACTCCTTGTTTTAGTTTGTTTTATAAGATTAATTAGATTATTTGTCTAATTTCACATGAATAACTCTGTATTGGTGTATTAGTTATGGTAACAGTAATGAAAAACATTTAAATCATTTGTAAATTTAAATAATTACCATAGTTTCCAAAGATTTATGCTCACTCTCTGGATCGAGAAGCCAAGTGGCGACCAAAGGATCTTCCCAGGAACATTGAATATTAAGATTACAGCATTTTCGAAGGAATATTAAACTATTTTTGCTGTTATACATTATAACTAACTTATTCTTTGATAAAAATAAAGTCTTAAAAAACCCCAAAATATTATCAATGTTCAATTCTTGTTTGACTTTTACACACAAATTAAAATAATACACAAATTCATTGCCGTTATAAATAGATATCCCTTGAATATATTTTCCTCTAAATGGAGTATTTCCTTCATTGTTAATTGTATTATGCTCATTATTATGTATATTTAATCCAATTTTCTTCTCACTGACATGCTCCTGTATACCAATATGTATATAAATAGACAATTTATTCAGACTGAGTAGAAATAGTGTGCATTCATTAAAAATAGAAATATCTCTACATACGTCTACAATAAGAAGAGTTTTATGATTATTCTTTATTTGATTTGTTGTATTATTTGACGGGTTCAGCAATGGGGAAAATTTTAGATCAATCGTTCTACAGTTATCTTTGTGAATATATTTGTAAACTGGTATATTTTCAATGCTATTATAAATAGTAATATTATTAATAATGCCATTTAGAATTCTTCTCTGCTTAAATGGAGAAGAATTGCTACTGATCTCTATATCCTCATTTTCATCAGTTCTGTCAATAAATTTTCTTTTACAATTATTTATCCCACTAATTTTCAATATCCTTTTCGTTTTCCGAATTTTCTTTTTTATAATACTTTTACTCATTGAGTTAAATGTCGAATTTTCTTGTGAACTTTCGATTATATTTTTAGATTCCGGAGAGCAGTCTATTACTTCATTTGAAATATTTTTAAAAGAGGGCTTTACTGAATTGTTAAAAGATAAATCAAATGCTTCTATAATTCGGGAGATACCTTCAGTTGGCTGATAGCTTGAACACTCTGAAATCTGTTGTTTCCCATCTTCTTCATTTGGTATGTTGACTTGTGGATTTGATTCTTTTTTATCTAGCTTCTCACATAATTGTGTATCAACTGTAAAACTGTCTTCGAACATACTAAGGCTCTTTGATAAATCGCTTTGAAACATACTGTTTGAATTCTTACTAACATCACAATGTTCAATTGAACCAACTTCATCTGATTTAAAACAATCATTAAACAATTTACTAAGTGCAAGCCTCTCATCAACTCCTTTCGATGATTGCAGACAATCATTTTGCTTAAGAAATGAATTTGCTTCATGTTTAGTTTCAGCATTATTATTTATCACTTTGTCGTCAAATGGTGAAAGCAAACATTGCATTGAAAAATCTATTGCTGAACATTGGACAACATTTTCACAAGTTTTGTTTATTAAATCCATGTTATTCTTAGGTGTAGAATGCTCAGGAGAAATAATTTCATTTGCCAATAAGTTTTGAGATATGCATGATTCTTTTTTTATTACCACTTCTTCTTCTGTGGTTATAATTTCTTTAATAGGTGTTTTTAATCTTTGTATACTAACATTAGATGGCATTGACTGAGATAGAGGTTTATTACCATCTTTATTTGTAGAATTTTCAATCCTATCTGATTTCCATTTAACATCAGCAATACCAATTTCCATTTGCAAGTAATGTCGTGCTTCATTGATTAAAAGTTCTGCAGCTTCTTTTGTCGTTACGCCTTTTCTACCTGTTATCCATACGCATTTCATACTATTTCTTTTATCTACATCATATTTCACTTCTCCATCTCTTTCCTTTTCACTTTGGAATGGTACCGTTAAGAGTAATGCATTTTCAATAGCTAATACATCGGCCGATGCTATATCACAAATAGATTCAATACCCGCATTGAACAATGCTCTAGCTCTTGAACCGTTAAGGGACTGAAGACGCATAAGGTCCAAAAGTTCACTCTGAATGCCAAATTGTAAACGGTCCTGAAATTGTGTTACTAGAATTTCAAAACTTTTCCAGCCCAATTCGCGACTGAAAGCTGTCACCATGCCTGAAAACATTTGATTTAACATTAATAGTCAGATACAATATAATATCTACAATTCAAATCTCGTTACAACAAAATCCGTGGGATGACCCCACTAAAGCAGAAAAATAAAGTTATGACTATGTATTAGAATATCATTATTTAATATTAACCTTGCGACTGAACCGTAAGGCATTCAATGAGATTCTGACATAGATTTAGATTTTTAGCTTATATTCACACACTATATAGGGGGCACAAATTGTAAAACGATGCAATGATTATGCGATTTTGAACCCTGGTAAATATTTCTTTATGTATTCATATTTTATTTCTCATTCTACAAATAATGGCTTAATTAGTATTTACCAGCAAACGTAGCAGCCGACTGTTGTAGGCTTTGTAGCATACCCCGGGAACAATTGAAATTGCTAGCTACAACAGGAAGTGGTACTTCATTCACCAAATCTTGCAATGCCAAAGCTGTATAGAATCTGGAACAATTTTTTTTCGATTACAAGCTAGAAAATTAAATGATTGTAATATAATATACAGAACAGTAAATATTTTTTGTTAAATGACTGGAGCTAAAGCAATTAATCATAATTTCATCTCAATTTACCTTGAATGATGGTAGTGATGTTTATACAATGATTCTTAGCACCTCTGATAAATATATATGTGTATGATAGTGCATAAATAGTTAATATATGCACTATGACTTTTAATTGTTTTAAGTATGAAAGTGATTTTTTTATCATGTGAAGAAAGTTATTATTTTTTAATATGGTTAATTCGTTGTCGAGTTTACCTAAACCAATTAAATGAAGAATCCATAATCAACTAAATTATACTAAGGTCCATTTTTTATTTATATAAATCTATTCTAGACACAAATATCTACTGACTCTATTTAAGTAAACAAATAGGTGCTGAAAATGTTTACTGCTTTTGACTGAATTTCAATCATATTCGCCTGACTATCAGATTTGAGTAAATAAATAAGAGATATTTATGACATACCTTCTAATGATTTGTAGTTTATTTTGTATCAGAGGTAAATTCTTCTCAACTGATCCTCTCATACAACGATAGATGAAGCTTTCCTCAATTCCTATAAGACCACCGACCTTTTTCATAGCAACACTTAATCCATCCCAAAGACTCAGCAAATGTAACCAGTTTATATCCCCCCATTGGGCACAAATACTGTATGGCGTCACGAGATATATCATATGTAAGTCAGATTCTAGAACAAAACATTCTCTAGCTTTCTGCAATTCTTTAAAAAGTGTCAATCCATCTTGAGGTGTCATCGATGAAGAGAGACAAGCTTTTCCCAACGGCGTAGCTATATAAAATATTTCTTGCCCATTATTTTGAAATCGTATTAATTCATATTCGAGTAAATTTTTAACAGAATCTTCGCAATACTTGTCGATACATTCTTGTATCTCCAAGCTGTGTAGCAACAAGGTACATTTAATGAATAGTTGCACATCTTCAGGAGTTTTCGCAACTTCACTGGCAATAACTTCTAATACAGCTCTCATCAGCTTATCTCCACCTTCTAGGCAACTACTAATAGGATTGAATGTTCCTGATATTAAATCCATTGCCAATTTTTTTTCATTAGGAGAGCAGATTAGTATACTTTCCCCTGCGGTATCAATCCCCATACGACCAGCTCTCCCAACCATCTGTTTATAAGTTAAAATATTAATTGGTTTCATGTGAAAAATTGGTGTTCTTATTATAACCCTACGTGCTGGTAGATTTACACCTGAACTAAGTGTTGAAGTAGCAACAAGAACTCTGAGTGCATTTCTTTTGAATGCCCCTTCAATTATGTCTCTTTCGTCCATTGTTAGTCCTGCATGATGAAATGCCACTCCGAATGATATTGTAGCATGAAGAACTTCATCAAGCCCCACAGGAGACGATTTCAGTTGCTCTAACACTTCCCCAACAGCTGATCCATCGATTTGCTGTCTTAAATTATTCCCATACAAAGATTTGGAATATCCTAAACTTCTAAAACTTGAAGCTATCTGTTGAGATAGACTTTCACACCAATTTTTAGTTGGGCAAAAAATTAAAACGGAACAGCCCTCTAATATTGTTTCAAGACAAAATTTAACAATGTTATCTTTGTCATTCAATAAATCTTCTGATGGCTCTATTGTTTTAATAACTTCCATTTGTGAATTGTATATTTTTCCAGTAATATGAAATAATTCTTTTAAAGGTATGGGCCGAAAATCTGTCTTGTATAATTCAGCACCCAGCCAGTTTGAAAGCAAAGAAAGATTAGGTAATGTAGCAGACATACCGATAATCTGAATATTTACTTCTTCATATTTTTTTGTAACATACAGCAATTTTGTCAAGAGTAACTCTAAAATATATCCTCGATGCGGATCACCCAGCAAATGCATTTCATCAACAACGACAGTACCTAGATCTGAAATACTACCGTCCTCCAACAATCGATTCACCAAACTATTTGCTTTCTCAATTGTACAAATAGCGATATGAATAGACTGAATTCCACCCGGTGGCGTATGTGATCCCATAAAGCCTTCTACTCTTATTCCGCTATCACTAAAAATATCTTGAAAGTAGAACATCTTCTCCCGTACAACAGAGACAAACGGCAGTATAATTATAACTTTTTTTTGTCTCTCGAGTACAGTTTTTATTGTTAATATTTCAGCCACCAGAGTTTTTCCAGCGGAAGTAGGAGCAGAGTAAACTAGATTACCATTTCCATGCAATACTTTTGGATTCGCTAAGCATTCTACTTGCCATTCAAACATGTTTTTAACCCCCTTTGCCAAATATTTGTTTATTATTTCCGAAGGCAGCCCCCAATGCTCTAGACAAGTGGTATGATCGTCGATTAATTTTGATTTAGCTGGATGTTTCTCACACAATTCGAGTTGGTTTTGAATATTCTGGCTTACTGTTAGTATTTGTGAACACGATTTTTTGGTAGCCTTTGATTTCATGGAGTCCTGGGATGTGTCCCAGGCCGATGAAAGAGTTTTCACATAAGCTAGTGTGTCCTCGAAATCTACTGCTTTTAAGAAAGATGTATCAACAAACGTCACGTTTTGAGGAACATTTTGGTGTTCATTATTTTGATAATGATGATTGTAAATGTCTTCATCCATATTAAGAGTACAAATCTACCAACTTTTATGTTAGTCATTGATTTGCGCGATCATTCAATTTTTAAGCATTTAAGATTTCTAGAAATCACAATAATCGAATGCAATTTTAACGTTAAAATAATAATCACAATTTAACCAAGTATCTTGGTTAAGTTTATATTTTGACAGCAACAAAACAGA